>JAQIXL010002519.1:0-12821 GCA_034700245.1 Poikilolaimus oxycercus | reverse complement strand
TCTAATAACACGAAACAGTAAAGCAACAAAAAGAACAAAAGACAAAACCGGTGAAGGGGATCGAACCCGAGAGGTCTCGCGGGGAAGCCATTTTGAGAAAATGAGAAAATGAGAAAATGAGCCGACAAAAGTGAGAAAATGAGAAAATGAGCCGAGATCTAGAACAGACCCATTGAAAAAATGAAAGAAATTGAAATAAGCATATGTTCTTTTCAGTACACTCAGTGGCTGTGCGACGAAGCCCGTGCGGAGGCGGGCCTGGTTAAGATTTATACGAAAGACTCAACGACAAAATCTTCGCGCGTCCTCGTCCTCCTCTTCGCCCTCATCCTTCCCATCTTCATGATGCTCATCATCACTGTCCAGTAGCATCGAATAAAGCTCAATTGTCATCGTTGTTGGGAAAAGTAAATGAAAGCGAGAAAATCAACGAGAAAACATATCGTGTTTCGAATCATGCGGTCAGTCGAGTTTACTTGAGTGTGACTCATTTTTTGCCTTCTTTCCAAAATATTGATGTGAACCGTAAAAAAGGTCACTAGAGGGCCTTCACAAGCGCACACACAGACACACACCAACTTTTAAAAGCTGTTCGACTTGTGAACGACGATTTTATTTATTTATTATCGTTGAGAAACAGACGTACAGTACCACCGGGAAATTCGTACGGAAAGTCGACACTTCAACATGCACCGCTGACTGAAAGATTGGTTGAACGGATCTCATTTTGGAGATTAAATGCAACCTGGCAGCTCGATTCCCGGTGTGAAGCCATAGCCGATTCCCTGACCAATTCCATAAACGGTCGTTGAGAATTTGATGCTCGTTCCATTGACGGCTTTCACGATGTGGGTTCCAGCGGCTATCGCGTTCTCCACATAATAAAAGTCCGACTGTCCGATTCTAAAACACTTTTTTAACAAAGGTCACTCTGTTGATACCGAGTATACAGCTGTTGGCTCGGCGTCTGTCCGTCCACCGAAATTCTTCCAGTGTTGTTATACGTGGTCGTGAGGCGAACATAGTGCTGAGTTTGAGTCTGATTTACTTCTAGTCCTACAAAAAATGCTCTCTTAAAGCTAATTTAAAGCTGACCGTTTGCAAACTGCACGGGTCCATTTGTAAACTGCTCTGGAGGCACAACGGGAACCGCAAAAGGAGCGCCGTTTGCAGCGTTGGCCGATTGGAACTAAACATTTTCGAGTGAAAAAGTTCGAACCACAATAGCGAGAGCAGGATTTGAAGTCTCAACAAGGGCCGCATTCTCCAACCAAAGTGTTGTTGATCTATAAAAAATTTTAAGCTGACGAAAGGCAAAATCAACCAACGCCAGTGAGCTGCTGAGAGTGGTTATAAATTGTCCGTTGACGTAGACGGCCGTGCCATTTTGTAAAGCATAGACGACAAGCTGATAGCGGGTGGCCGGTTGCAGGCCCGTCACTGGAAAACGTTTCCCAAAGGCGGAGGTCGGCGGCAGCATCACGGCCTAGAAGACACTTCTCCTCATCCACTCTTTTTTCACCTCATAGCTGCACTTGGTCGAGTTCGTCGAGTTCGAGTAACCATAGGCACATTGGGTGCCCGAGATTACAGCAATAGGCCCGCCGCTAATCGAGGCAACCAATTGATCGATTTGAGAGTATTGTTGGCTTGCATCTCTGAAAGTCTCTCAATGTTTCAGAGGACGAAACGCACGTGGCAGCCTGCGTTGCATTAAGAGGTGGATTCCAAGTAATTGCTCCGTTAGTCTGGATCTGAAACACTTGTTGGGGTTAACGTTTGCTTCAAACCGACCGTTGTGTTGCTTCTCAAGGCAATGACTGTAAAGAAATTGAATGCGGCCTGGCCGTAGAGTTGATTGTAGTCAGAGAAAGTGCGGTACTGCGATCCAAGCTGGCACGTCTGCAAGCAAACGCGTACACATAGATTTGAAGGAATAATTCGCACCGGAATAAGCGAAAAACTATCGCCTGAACCGTCACTGCTTCGAACATTGGAGGCGACGACCGTTACCGACGCATTCGAAGTGAGAAGAAGACCCTGAGTGCATGCTTTCTTTTGCTTTTTAAGTGAGCCAACCTTGTTTTCCAAGACCAAAACATCAAGATACCTATCCCGATAATCGGTTTGAATGTCCACGGGAAGAATATTAATCTGCAAACGACAATAAATAGCGTCTTCTCCGGTACCAGTTTTGACTGTCCGGGTCCCACTTGCGTGTAAATCGTTGTGAAGTTCGAGTAAGGTGAGGTTATTGTGACCTGTAATAGGTGGTTGAGAATGGACTCTCTTCCTACTTGAGCTGTTCGATTTAAGTCCGTATTAGTGACGGTCACACTCAATCTTTCCGTGTAGGAAGTGTCGTTGGGATTGACGTGCAAATTCGGAAAGGCGAAGAGAAATTGGGTGCCCGCTGATGCCGCTCGATTCTTTCCCGTGAAATGCTCGTGGAAGGCTCGTTGGTGCTCGATGGGCAAGTCGGCAAAGCTTTCTGATAAAAAGTTTTTCTGTTTTGAATATTTTGAAGAACAAACTTGTTTCATAGCGGAGAAAGTCGCCAGCCACAGGAACAGCGAACACAGCGAAAAGCAGAAAAGTGACGAGCATGACTCCACCGGCGACAGAGAGGAGTGGCAGTGAGACGCGTTTATCTGGTACACTCGGGTCACCGATTCTAGCATGGTTGGGGCAATTTTCTCTGCATCCTGGCTTATCAACGAATACGGCTGTACGTCATTAGATGAATCATATGAGTGGTCATTACTGGCATGAAATGATTCAAGGTTTTCTCGAGACACCTGCGCTGTTTGAAAAACAAGGAAAAGACATCGCAGCCTGTCATGAACAAGATTTCAGCTTACATTCGGAGATTCTGAGCAGACCATTTTAAAAGACTCGCTGTTTACGGCTCAAAGTGGTTGCGATCGATCCGTGCGACCTTCTGAACGGCGGAATACTGACAACCAAATGAAGATGACGAAGAAAGGCGAACTGGTTCGTTGCCAATCTGGTCACAGCCTGAAGGCGTTTTAGGAGGACTCACAATTCGATGTGGTTTTGAATGGATGACTATGACGACAGCCAGATACAGATAATGAGGAGACTTGACCAAAGGGAGGCAATAAAATTTGAGTAGGCAGCATGTTCAGAGTCGATCAGTAACAGAAGCGACTCTGAGCAATTGTAAATAAAGACAAAGAAATCGTGAGTGCCGAGGAGAGCGGGCAATGTTGGGCTGAAGCCGTAAAGCGCAGTGGCAACGTCCGTGAGATCAGAAAATCGATTGACGCTTCTGTCGGTGAGAGGAGAAGCCCTTTTCTTAACGTCTTATCCGTTCACATTGTGAAAGGAGAAGGCCCCAGAAACGTCATCAGCCATCACTACCGCAAAAGTTTTTATGTAGTTCAGCTCGTTTACAGAAAGTGCAAAGTAAAACGACGAAAAGGGAAAAGCATTGCGTTTTTTCTTCAACACTCGCCATTTTCTGAAAAGCGGTAAGATTACGAGAAAAATAAGCGTCAGTACTCGGCAGCTCGATTCCAGGAGTAAATCCATAGCCGATTCCTTGTCCCACGCCATAGACGGTCGTCGAGAATTTGACGCTCGTTCCATTCACTGCCCTCACTGTGTGAGTTCCAGCGACGATTGCATTCTCCACGCAGTAGAACTCCGACTGGCCAATCCTAAAAGCCATAGTTTTGCGTCAAATCTGCTATTTATCAATTCGTACCTCGTATACAGCTGCTGACTGGGGGTTTGACCATCAATCGAGATTTTTCCGGTGTTGTTGTACGTCGTTGTCAAGCGAACATAGTGTCTGGCTTGAGTTGTTTGATTCAATTCGAGGCCTAAAATGTTTTGTTTTCAAAAACATCAAAAATAGAGACCATTAGCAAATTGCACGGGTCCGTTTGTGAACTGTTCAGGCGGAACAACGGGGACGACGAAGGGAGCGCCGTTTCCGAAGTTGTCAGCCGATTGAAACTAGAACTTTTTTTCTCAAAAACTGTTCTAACCACGAGGACGAGAGCTGGCAGTGAAGTTTCTACGAGAGCCGCGCTCTCCAGCCAAATGGTTATAGCGCTGAAACACCTATTTCACGGCAAAAACAATCCCAAGCCTGGTCTCGGATCCAATATCCTGTAGAAATTCACCGTTGAGATAAATTAGTGTGTGGCCATAGAAAGCATACACAAGGAGCTGGTAGCGGGTGACCGGCTGCAGGCCGGTCACTGGAAATCGCGTTCCAAAGGCGGATTCCGGTGGCAGAAACACGGCCTAGGTTCAAAACTCACCGTTTCGACAGCCGCTCTAACCTCATAGCTGCACTTTGTTGAGTTGGAATAGCCGTAAGCGCAGCTTGCACCCGAAATCAGAGCTAGTATTGCATTGTCTTTCCCCTCTACCCAGACCGTGTTGTAGTATATCGAAGTGGCGCTGAAATTACAATATTTCATATCGTGCAACTGGTTAAAGTCAAACGTTGCAGCTTGTCCGGCACTAAGAGGTGGAGACCACTCGGTGCTGTTGTTGGTAATCATCTAAACATTTTTTTGTGAAAATCCAAATTCATTTACCGTTGTATTGTCGTTGAGGGCGATGACCGTGAAACTATTGTAAGCGTTTTCACCATTGCGTGTATTAAAGTCCGTGAAGGTCATGTATCGGCTTCCTAGCTGACATATCTGAAAACGAAAAAAATATTCCTCAAGAGATTCATTACCGGAATTAGCGAAAAGCTGTCGCCAGAACTGTCGCTGTTCCGGGCAATCGAAGCGATTGCCGTCACCGTAGTGTTAGACGAGAGAAGGAGACTCTGGGATTTATTTTTATGGCAAAAGACTGACCTTGCTTTCCAGTAGGAAAATCTCCGGGTACAAGTTTCCATAATTTGTTTGAATCTCAACAGGGAGAATGTTGATCTGAAGGTCAATTGCGTTTTGTTTCTTTTTTTCTGTTTACCAGTTTTGACTGTCCGGGTCCGATCTGGTCGTAGATTGTTGTAAAGTTGGCATAAGCAGATGTAATCACGATCTGAAAACAGCATCTCAGAAAGTGTGCTAATTGTAAGGAAAACATGCTCAATTACCTGAGCGGTGCTGTTCTGATCGGCATTCGTGACGGCAACACTTAGACGCTCCGTATACGAGGTGTTGTTGATGCTTTCGTGTGCGTTCGGAAATGCAAAAAGAAATCTTGTTCCTTCCGAAGCTACGCGATTCTTTCCAGTCAAATGTTCGTGAATTGCTTGTTGATGAGTACTGGGCAAGTCACCAAATCGATCTACTTCTATCGAAAGAATTATCGGACTACTCACGAATTTGATGAGAAATAAGAGCTGTCTCTGCAGCGAGAAAGAGAAAAACACAAACCAATGCAACTCTGAGTTTGCCCATGGAAAAGGTAGAAAGCGGCAGAAAGCCCTTCACTCTTCCTCACCTTCAGCAAAACGGATGCTTTGTTATCAGGGTACATTGTTCCATTGAAGCTTCAACCTCGGAGCGGAGCGGACGTATACTGGAGCAGGCCATATGATTTACTAGAGAGTCTAGCACAATAAGACCTATGCTTCTCGGCTTTTTATTGCTCCTCTGGGAAAGAAAAGCAATTGAAACTGTCTCCGATGGACTGCGAAGAAATGATTTTACAGTGTGCACATGCGCTCCGTTTTTTTCAAGAAAATGACAGCTTTATTGCGACGAAATCATTGGCATCAGTTACTTGAAGGATGCTTGTCTTCTTCCCTTGTATCAGCACTCGCCAGTTTCTAAAAGGAACTTTGAATTCACCATTTTATGATACTCGGGAGCTCGATTCCTGGCGTGAAACCATAGCCGATGTTTGTCCCAATTCCGTAGACCGTCGTCGAGAATCTCACATCTTTATTCACTGCCTTGACAGCATGACTGCCGGTCGCAATTGCGTTCTCTATATAGTAGAACTCTGACTGACCAATCCTAAAGGTCAAATTTTTTCAGCATAAAAGCAACATAATTTTTCCTTCTGACCTGGTGTACAATTGCTGACGCGGGGTCTGACCATCAATCGAGATTTTCCCAGCGTTGCTGTAGGTTGTTGTTATGCGAACATAATGACGTGCACGTGCTGTTTGATTTAATTCGAGACCTAAATCTTTTGTGTGCTAAAGAAGTTCAAAAGTAACCATTTGAAAAGTATACGGGTCCGTTTGTAAACTGTTCAGGTGGAATAACGGGAACAACGAACGGAGCACCGTTTCCATAGTTATCAGCCGATTGGAACTAAATAGATACATGTTGGATAGATAAACAGTGAATTATTCTAACCACGAGGACGAGCGCTGGTTGGGAAGTCTCGACGAGGGCCGTACTCTCGAGCCAAACAGTAACAGCACTAAAGTTTTGCAATAATTAAAGCAAGAAATTTGTACGAAATTAGAAAGTTCATAAAGGTCGAACTTGCCAAATCCAATAATCGCCTGATATTGATTGTTTAGGTAGACCGTTGTATTGTCAAGGAAGGCATAAACAACGAGCTGGTAGCGCTTTGAAGGTTGCAGGCCGGTCACTGGAAAACGTTTGCCAAAGGCGGATGTTGGCGGTAGCATCACTGCCTGAACTCAATTTCTTCTTTTCCACTTTCTCTCTCACCTCAAAACTGCATTTGGTCGAGTTCGAGTAGCCGAAAGCGCAAACGGTGCCAGAAATGACAGCCAATGGTGCGCTGTTCCGGGCACTTACCAAATACGCGAAAGTGTTCAATTGAGAAATACCCCTGCGACACAAATTGTGACAAAGAAGAAAAAAAAAGAACAAACGTCACAGTTTGCGAAGAATTAATTCTCGGGGCCCAAGTGGTGATGTTGTTGGTCGTGATCTACAGTCGCTTTTTCTTCTTTTTTTTTCAGTTGGCCAACCGGTGTATCATCGTTCAGAGCCACAGCCGTTAGGATACTGTAAGTCTGCTTGCCGTTTTGCGTGTTGAAGTCGGTGAAGGTAAGGTATTCGCTTCCTAACTGGCAAGTCTACAAACAAACAGGTCAATTTTCTTCATAACTCTTTGAGTACCGGAATTAGAGAGAAGCTGTCGCCGGAACCGTCGCTGTTCCGTGTAATTGAAGCAGCAACTGTGACAGGCACGTTGGACGCGAGAAGGAGACCCTGTCCCTAATTTTCCTGTGTATTGTTCTACCTTGCTCTCCAACACAAGCACTTCGGTGTATCTGTTTTTGTAAACTGTTTGAATCTCCAAGGGAAGAATGTTGATCTGAAAAATACGTCTCTGTAATTCGCTTCAAAACTCACCAGTTTTGCTTTTCCTGGCCCGACCTCATCGGTGATTGTCGTGAAGTTTTCGAATATCGACATGATCAAGATCTGTGAATGGTCGTTGAATTAGATACTTTTAGTATGAAATAGATATTATCCAAAATGTTGCTGGAAGTCGCAATTTTATGTAATTTAGTGCGTTGAAAGTTTTCTAAATTTGACCTGTGCCGTTTGAATCAAGTCCGTATTCGTGACGGTAACACTCAAACGTTCCGTGTTCGTCGCATCAGTGACATTGTCGTTGGAGTTCGGAAAAGCGAACAGAAATTTTGTTCCCGCTGAAGCAGCGCGATTCTTTCCGGTCAAAAGCTCATGAATAGCTTGTTGATGGGTACTGGGCAAGTCAACAAAACGATCTAAACCAGTAAAACAATTCCTTATTTATGACTTACGAATTTGATGTGGAATACGAGCCGCATTCGCCGCGAGGACCAAAATTGCACAGGCTAGTAATGCAGCTCGGAACATGCTCATGGAAGCGGCACGGGTATGTAAGCCAGTCTTCTTCGCTTTCTGCGAAGCGGATGCCTCTTATCAGCGAATCTAGTCCTATTGATGGGTCAGCCGCGAAGCGGAGCGGGATTATATTGGAGCAGGTTGCATGATCAACGAGAAATTCCAAGGAAGTGGTGATTGTGGATTCCCCAATCGCCTATTTTGTGCTGAATTTTGTCGTGCGCTGTGTCTTTCAGCCAATATCCTTCCAGGTTCCTTGTCCTGGCCCAATGCTTTTTCTTCTTGAAAGAAAACAAAAGTTTATGGACCGAAATTGCACAGTTTTACAATTTGCTGACTGTTAGTGAAAGAGTGTTTCCTTATAATTAGCAATCGCCATTAGCTGAAAATTTTTAGAATCATGAAAAATTTGGAAAAATTACCAGGCAGTTCAAGTCCGGGTGTGTAAGCGTAGCCGATGTTCGGTCCATAGCCGTAGACGGTCGTCGAGAACTTCACTCCGGTGTTCACGCCGTTCACCACGTGCGTGCCATTGGAGATCAACTGGTCCACATAGTAAAAGTTTGACTTTCCAGCCCTAAGCATCTTTTGTGAAGCTTTTGAAGAAAAACTCAAAACCTCATGTAAAGCAGCGGATTGGGATAGTAACCGTCGATGGCTAGCTTACCGACGCTGTCAATGGTGGTTGTCAGGCGAACGTAGTGGGTGACCTTCGTTAGGTCCGTCGTGGTCATGCCTGCAACGCTAAGAATTGAACTTATCTAACCTGTGGCGAATTGGGTGGAACCCGTAGAATACTGTTCAGGAGGTGGGACTTGGACAAAGAAGGGTGCACTTTGACCGTCCACACTGCTCGTTCCAACAACCACCACGAGGGCGGGCTTCGACGTCTCGATATAGTCACATTCGTCATTCCACACAATAAGGTACCTGTAAACAAAAGCGTAAACAAGTAAACAACAACCGATTGTGAGGTAAACAAGCGATAAACCGACCATCCGTCGTCAATCGTGTCGAGAAGGTCTCCGTTGGCTCGCACATCCGTTCCATCATTTGCGCCGACGACGAGAATTTCGTATTGCGTTTGCGGCCTGAGTTTGGCGACGGGGAACTGCGTGCCCCACGACGAGATCGGAGTCATCATTATCGACTGAAAAAAGCTTTCATTGTAATTATCTTTGTTCTTTTTATGTAAACAAAGCAACTAAAGTAATTCTCTTTGTTCTTTTTATGTAAACAAAGTAAGTAAACAAATCGTACTTCATGACTACAGCCTTGGGCATAGGAGTAGCCATAGCCGCACACAGCCGCTGAGATCAAAGCCCCGTTTCCGCCCAGGGTGTCGATATGGACGTCCGTCTGCCAGCGCTTGGAGACAAAGCTGACAAAGTTTCTTTTGTTTCACGAGAATGAAAAAGGTCAACCTGGCTGTCTGTGAGGCGTTCAAAGGCGGATTCCACGTCGTGGTGTATTGCGTTTTCACCTTTAAGAGATTACAGTTCATTCTTTGCAATTGAAAGGCACCGATGTTCCGGATTGGAGGGCGACGACCACAAAAATATTCGTCGAGTTCTGGCCTCGCCGTGCGCCTTCGTCCGACACCGTGCGATAAGCGTTGCCCAGTTGGCAAGTCTGCAATGATTCTCTCATTTAGTCCAATTAGCTCGGGGGATGGGCGAGTAAACAACAAGCAGGCAACAATTGAATGAAAGTAGGGAAACAACAAATCAAACCAACCGGAATGAGGTCGTAGTTATCACCAGAGCCGCCATCTGTGTGCACGTTCTCAGCCACCACTTCGACGGGCACATTCGATGTGAGGAGAAGACCCTTAACGATGAGATTGTGCATTCAGAGAGACTCTAAGAGAAAACCTTGTTCTCGAGTACCGCCACCTCCATAAATTTGTCGTTGTAATTTGCCTGGATGTCCACGGGATTAATGGGGATCTGTAGACGAATTATATTTCCTGTTGAAAAATCACGCAAACCAGTTTCGATTGCCCAGGTGCGACGGTGTCCGTGATCGTCGTGAAGTTGGAGTAAGGGGAAGTGATCGTGATCTGTAAATCAGACTCGGCTGAGAGATGCCTGTGCACAACTACTCTGACTCAGTATGTCAGGCAAAACATTGTGACAGCCAAAAATCTTTTTCAATCTTAACACGACTTTTATTTGAATATAAGTTTAAAAAAGATGTATTGTATTATTTCCCCGTTTTCAGGCCGAAAATGTTTCAACAACTTCATTTTGTGTTCCAATTTGCAACTCACACTAGCAGTTTGTGACGGATCGGTATTGGTGACTACGACTGAGAGCTGCTCCGTGTAGGATGTGTCATTGGCGTTGATGTGCGAGTTGGGGAAGGCGAAGAGGAACTGCTTGCCCGAGGTCTTTGCTCTGGTTTGTGCCGCCAGTTTCAAATGTGAATGGTAAGCGGCCTTGCGCTCCGGCGGTAAATCTTCCATGCGCCCTGCAAGGGAAAGTTTTTCGTCTTATCGTACAAGATCTGTGAGTGCTTTCTCTGCTCCCTCTCTGGCTTCTGTCCTAATGATGAAACCCATTAAAGGAGCGGAAACTTTATGGAGGAGACGGGAAAAATGACTGGCAGAAAAAGGAAGAGCGTTTGCAAACCTTTTTCGAAGCGAATCTTAGACTTCTTTTCGGTCGGAGCAGCAAAGACAGCCGTGACGACGATGAGGACGACAAGCGAGAGCCTCGTCATTTTGACTGGCTAAAAGTCGTTTGAAAAAATTTGAGTTGCGCAGAAAATCACGAAGAAAATGCGAATTGGGTAGGAAACTGATGTTAGGGTGCGGCGCACCATCCCAAATAGAGACAGCAGCTGGGCCTACTCACACGACGATCAGTGGCGATCGACGCCTTGACCTTGTAATTCAATTAGCAGACAAATACGCGAGTACAAACAGTAGATTTTCAAGAGAACTTTCGCAGCAAATTGTAATGTGCAAAGCGTCGTAGCGGCTGATAGCTCGCGAACGAAGAGGACCCAAGGTTCCCCCGAAGCGTCACAACTGCGTACTCTCCAATCTCCGGTGAGAAGAAGAGTTTATCTACACAGCAAAGAAAGAAGAAACACAAAGAAACACAATGGGATAGCGACGCAACCACCCAAGGGAGCTCCGAACGGGAAGACTGACAAAAGCGGCGCGCGCCAGAACGGCGTGCGCACACAACAAGAAGATACGGTACGGTCTTACAGCGAAAAGCACGAGGAAGGCGGCAAGGCATATTACAAAATGGTCAACTTTCGGCTAACAATCCAAAGAGAGTGCGGCAGTAAGAAAGCCATAAAAAAGACAATAAGAAACTTTTATAAAGCACACATTGTCCCGAGTAATGAAGCTTGACAAATAGACCGAGATCAGTGTGTTTCCTCCAAAACGGGGAAGCACGAGCCGAGTGCTCGAAGGAGAAGATTTATTTTATGACCAGTCGGGCGCTCATTTACTACTCCTCATTATCTCACATCGTTGCTCTCTCCTGTCTCCGAGGCGCGGCTCGCCCTTGTTCTTTCTTGGGTGTTTCCATGCTGATGCAAGGCGAGACGCCGTGGCGATTCTCAAAAATCAATCAGACTTTATTGGCATCGTAAATTAGAGGAGAATCAAGCAGAGCAAGACGATGTGGCTGAAAAGAGAAAACATTAACTTTGATGCGCATTCAAACCTGGATAGTCAAGTCCCGGAGTGAAGGCGTAACCAATGAACTGCCCATAGCCATAGACGGCCACGGCAAAGGTTATGCCGGGTTCGGTCGGCTCTACCACATGAGTGAACTCATCGATGGGCCAATCGGCATAGTAATAATTTGAGCGACCCATCCTAATGAGGTTCAGGGAGCTTGTAGTTTGAAGTCTGCTCACCTCTGATAGTACAGCGGGTTCACGCCATGACCATCAAGAAGGATGCTGGCCGTGTTGGTCAGACGAGTCGTGATGCGGACATAGTGTGTCACCCAAGAGTGATTGCCCGCAGCGATGTGACATGAAAGATCAAATTTGGCTTATTAGCCAAGTTTTTACCAGCTGTGAATTGCACTGATTGATTCGTGAACTGATTCGGCGATGGGACATGAGCGAAGAAGGGCGCGCCTTGCGCTTGAGAGTTCACATTACCGACCTAAACT
The DNA here is from genome assembly GCA_034700245.1 of Poikilolaimus oxycercus. Classification (NCBI taxonomy): domain Eukaryota; kingdom Metazoa; phylum Nematoda; class Chromadorea; order Rhabditida; family Rhabditidae; genus Poikilolaimus; species Poikilolaimus oxycercus. The sequence continues at coordinate 910 of JAQIXL010002519.1, read as the reverse complement.
CATTTTTATTCAAAACATCTCAAATTAAAGCGTGCCTGAACGGTGTAAGCCGGTTTGCTGGTTGTGAAGTAGCCGCAAGTGTAGTCCATGACAAGCAAGTAGTTCCACTCTCCGAGTGTATAATTGGTGTAGACGCCGTCATGGTAGACTTCCGTTCCGTTGTCCTGTATGTTTTTCTTACTTTGAAAGAAGCCAAACCTGAGAAAGAATCATGATCTCGTAGAACTCTTGCGGTGGGAAGGGTGCCACGGGGAACTCGGTGCCAAAGGTTGTGATTGGTGCTTGCATCACCACCTAGACTTCCATTACTATCCCGTTGCGGATACGTTTCGAAAACCTCATGATCGCAGACAACCGGCTGCCAGTAGCCATAGCCGCAAACTGCCCCTGAAAGGACGGCGATGGGCTTGTTGCCCTGCAGATTCCAGTTAGTCAGCGGGCCCTCGAGGACTAAAAGTTTTTTCCCCATTTCAAAGTCTTCTTACTGAATCTAATAGCATCTCCGCGACTTAGTTGATAGTCTCCGTAAACATCCATCGTCACCTAAGAATTTGTGTTTTTCTCAAGGCAAACCCACCGTTGTATCATCCTCAACCGCTATGGCGAGGATCAAATTTGTTGAGGCTGTGCCTTGTCGAACCGACTCATCACTGACCGTTCGGTATGACGTTCCAAGTTGGCAGGTCTTGAAGAGTGCTAACGGAAAACTGAAGAGATTGAACCGGTATCAACTCGTAGCTCTCGCCGGAATAACCGTCCGTGTGAGTGTTCGAAGCCACAACCTCGATGGGTACATTGGAAGAGATGAATATGCCCTGAAGTATCATATGCGCGGAAAGTAATGATACTTTTTTGACTTTCGACCTTCGTTTTCGGCCTCGTGGCCCAATTCCAAGTTGGATAGGTGCCC
>JAQIXL010002518.1:0-12822 GCA_034700245.1 Poikilolaimus oxycercus | reverse complement strand
ATTTTCGCATTCTTCTGAAAACCTAAGACCGGACTCGGAAACCGCATCAAATTCTGCACCAGACGTATTACTTCAGAGTTTCCGAAACGCAGCTTTGACCCCTTCTGCGGGGGGTGTGGTTTTAGGTATAGCGCCTGTTGCAAAATCGCTGTTTTTCCCTATGCATAAAAAACGGCGCAGAAGGGGTCAAATGTGCACTGCGAGAAATCTGAAGTAATACGTTTTGTTCTCCGTTCCCAGAGCTATCTAACCATATATTTCGCTTTCAACACAAAGCAAAATCAGAGGCCTAAAGAGACAAAATAAAAAGTTTACTTTTGAAAGAAGGCAATGCCAAAGTACATACATAGATCTTGATCTCACTGATTTTCAAGGCGAAAAAAATGCGATCAATAAGCGTCCTACTATCAAATTGGAGCCTCTGAACCTACATAACCCCTTCCGCATCGCTAGAAAACACTTTCATGAAAATGACCCCCTTCTGCGTTTTTGAGGGCCCCGGCAAGGGACCCCTTCTGCGTTTTGAAATTGCAGCACCCCCGGTTTAACCACTGTTTCAGGTCGCCTTGGAAATGGTTTTGAAAAGGGTCAGGATAAATTTAGCAGAGGGTTTTCATTTTCAAAAAGCAACATTTCGAGACTGAATAGCGCCCCCTGACACGTTAAAAGCGGTGACCCAAAATGGAAATCCAGACATGAGGCTTGTCTTGCTTATTTTTGTCGTTCTTTCTCTTGTCTCCCATGCTTTCGGCAGTAAATGCGGACGTGTTCAACCTAAACCAAGCAGTGCGCTAAAGGTTGGTCAATTTTTCTTTCTTGTTTCGAAATGATTGAATGATCTGATCTATAGGTGACCTTTGCAAATAACAAACGGTGAAGACGCGGCCACTGGTGAGCATCCGTGGATGGTCCGCGTTGGAGGTTGTGGAGGTGCGCTGATCTCTGACCGGCACGTTCTAACAGCAGCACATTGCACCAGAGATGGGCGAGTGTAAGTTCAATAAGGCTCTTCCTAAAAGCGTCATTAATTATTGTATTGGTAAATTCCTTTTTCTGCTGCTTTTAAGCCTTTGAAAAGCTATCGTACGTAGTATCAAAAAGTCAGTCTGCTGAAATTATTGCAAAGCAGTTTTTTTGTCATTCTAGAAACGTGCAATTGGGAACGATTGTTGAGAACGACACGACGGCTCTTCATATACAATCCACGGCTTACAATCATCCGCTTTATAGATCACATAATGACAATCGGTTCGATCCTCTCAGAAACTGCTCAATTCATGTCCCTAACGACATTGCCGTTCTTGTGGTAACACAAACAGCTTCCAAAGTCTTCTTCAACCCTTTACAGTCGGATGAACCGGTGACATTCTCTTGGCGAATCCAACCAGTTTGTTTGGGAGATCATATCATCGATGAACTGATTGCCGAACAGAACCTCACTCTTTTGGCCATCGGTTGGGGCTTCTACACTGGTTCGCGTCATGTTAATTTTTACCCTAAATGATTTCTCGCTTAGATGAACGAAACAAAACAGCTATCATTCAGAAAGTCCCGTTCAATTTTAGCGAAGAAGAAGATGTTTTTCATTGACGATGCTGTTTGCAAGTGCGTTTTTGTCGGAATGTAATTGTCAAGAATTTCAGAGAACGACTGGAATATTGATCAAAGACCTATTACTCAAAGTGTTTGACCACCTACCCGACCATGTTCTGTGCTGGTTCCAGCACGGGTGGAGTCTACTTTGTAAGTGTTATTACACTAATTTGTAACAATCGTGAACAAAACATTAGAAGTGAAGCAAAAATAAACTTTTCAGCATGATTCGGGAAGTCCATTGCTTGTGGAACTTGGAGGTGTTTGGCATCAAGTCGGTGTCGTTTCGTGGGGTCCACTTAGAGAAGGGCAAGCCATCGACACCTATACCAGTCCAGGTCATTCCCCTTCTGCCACAACACATCCTATTAGATGTCTTCACACAAGTCGCCGACTACCGCGACTTCATTCGCTCAATTCTGCAAATGACGACTCCTTGAGAGAGCAATTTTTCGACAAGCTTATTTGACAAGCTCAAAGACAACTTCCGCTTTTATTTCGTGCTGAAATAAAATGTTTGTGTTCGATCAGCCCTTGACCGACCAAAACGCGGCTAAAGTGCACGCCCATGAAGACGCGACGCGGGCGTCACTCACTCCCGTGGAGCGTCCCGATCGATGAAAGCAAGAAAAAACAGCTGGGCCGCCCCTCTCACCCAGACACGCCGCTGCATGAGCAAGCGTCCCGCACGCACAGCGCCATTTCGCAACATTTTCTCGTTTTCTTTTCTTTGCTACTTGTCGCCTTGTTTGTTTTTTTTACTATTTACCCTAAAGCAATGGAGCAGAGCGTTTATTGTTATCTCTCGATTCTCATGCTGGATTGTCCTTCTCTTGTCGGCATGCACTTCTTCCTCCGGCGTCTTTCGCGAATTTACTTCGAAAAATATATCTTCCTTGATGTAACGAAGTTCTGGCAGGATGCGCATAGACATCGTTCTCATTCTTGCCGCTTTGATTGGCAGTGAAACTCATCCGGCGTGGGTCCAAGTGCAGCAGCACGCTCAGGCTGCTTCTACAACGGCAACATCTTGTTTCGCCTTGTTGAGGTTCAAACAAAAAGTTCGTCAATTAGCATTGCAGAAGATCGTGAACTGTGGTGAAGCGAACGGCATTATCCGGCGAATTATATTGCGTGAGGAAGAAGAGACTTGTAGGAGTAGATTGGAGAGCTTCAGGCACTGCTGTATTCCATCGAGACTATCTAAGCGTCAGTAGGCAAGACGTTCTATGGTACAATAAGTAGCGCTGGAACGAGGGTCTCGCTCGAAGTGCTGAATATTCTTCGCAAGAATGGGAACGTTAATTGAACGACGCCATTGTTGTTCTTCTTGCTGCTCAAAACACGCCGTTCGAGGAAATCGAGAATTTCATTGAAATGTGTATGGAGCTTCAAGCGGCAAGAGGATTCAGGGAGCTCATTCCATTCCATTCCTGCTGGTTCACCACCAGATCGTTGATGAACAATGTGCTCTATGGAAACGTTACGGCAGCGGCAAACTACATAGTTAGCATCATATCACTTGTACAAACAATGGGCCAATCTTATCAAGGCACAATATAAAATGGCTAATTGGCTTCAGGAGGTCCTCCCATTGAAGACAATCGGCAACGCCGGAATTAGTGACAACGAACCCTTGCTCATGAGGATTATCCAAAACAAGACCGATTTGAGGACGCTTCCCATCGAAGCCATCGCAAGTCTTCAAAGACAACTGAACGCGGGGAGCATCGAGATGGATCTTGCGCAAAGACATCGTGGTCTTCAACACTGAGAAGGTTTCCATGGGTCGCATTTATTGCTTATCTTTTTTCAGAAGATGCAAGTGAATGCCGATGGATTGTGGGTGACGGGGAACAAGCTCTTGGCGACCCAGGCTGGCAACGTTGCAGCCTGAACAAGGAGCAATAATGCAATTTTTTTATTGGTCTCGCTTCTCGTGTATTTGTGTCTTGCTGTGCGTGGTCTTTCCTTAATTTGAAGAAAAGGATTAGCCGTGCCAGCCGCGACATTTGTCCACCCTTTTCTTCACATCCGTGCTCGTGTTACAGTCGGAAATGGGATCAAATCTGCCATTGTTGTTGGCCTTGAAGTTTCCTGTTTCCGAAAACTTCGGACCAACTTTGACGATGATTTGATTGTGAGAAGTGGTTGAGGCAAAAACAAAGTGTGCCGAAAGCGTGCGGCCGAATCACAACAACGCCCCCAATTTGTCGTCGGCTCAAACTCAAGTTTGCGCTTTTCGTCGAGGACTAGCAGTCGAGATGTCGATCAAGGATCGGCAAATGCAATGTCGATTCAGAAAGTGGCGCTCGAGCACCCTCGACTAATCCTGAGCTGAAAGGTCAAAATATCTCGACTCCTATTCGTGTTCAAGATTCGTTCAAATCCCAAAGTGATCCTTTTTCCATGATTTGGATGAACATTTATGCAAATGGCGTTTTACTCATGAAGGGAGTGACGACGATCTTCGTCGTCCGTCGAGACGACCGTGTCGAGGACGTCGTCCTTCTCCGAGTCGTCTCCCTCCAAGGTCGAGGCAACGAGGTCCACGTCTGCGATCACGGCCTCTTCGTCGTCCCTCTTAGTGAGTGCCTGAAAACATCCCCTCTCTTTTAAGGCCTACCGTAACCTCGGGCAGACTCTCGATGGAGTCACTGGCCGGCGAGACGACCGTGTCGAGGGCCTCTTCCTTCTCCGAGTCGTCATGAAGAGAAGTGACGACGATCTTCGTGTCACAGGAACCCGTTACCTTCTGTGCAAGAAGATGAAGATTCTCGAAGGAAGACAATACTCACGATGATGCACTCCATTTGGCGACCATCGTGGGCCTCGTAGACGAGTCGATCGCCTTGGCGCTGCCACTTCTCCATGACGACATTGTCGAGCATCTGCTCGCCGACTGCTTGGGCTGCTTCTTTACCCGGATTCCCATAGTTGTGTCGTTGGATAACAAGCTTGCTAATAATGTCTTCATGAAACGTTTGCAGTGAACATACAACTTGCGATCGACGTGGAAGATGAGCGCTGCCACATAGGCTGGCTGGAGTTGGACATCGAAGCCGTCGTAGAAACGAATCTTCGAAAGATTCGGAAATTCGAGGCAGAACTGTACGACACAGTCAGCCGGCGGCATATCCTCTGTTGATTTGAAAATCAACTGCAAATAAAAACCTTGGGGATGAAGTTCGAGTTCCTGCAGCGCCGGCACCTGATAGTTCTTCATAATCTGTAATCTTCTATGCATTTCATGTGATGAAGCAGACCTTTTTGAAGAGGTCGAGGTGGTTGAGATCGTAGGTCACAATTTCCAGACGTGTAACGTGAACCCGCGAGAGAATCTAGGGGCACATCTTCCTCACCGACAAAGCGTTAAAAAACCTTGTTGAAGAGATGCTCGAGGAGGGCGCTCTCAGGAATGCGCGGCGGCGGACCGCGGGCGTCCACATGATATATTTCCTCGTATTTCTCCCATGTGGAGACGACGTCGAGGCCCAGATCGGAGTCATGATACTGTACGAGGCTTCTCGAAAAAGAAAAAATCTACCTCGAAACCAGTAATTCCGTTACGCTTGTCCTTCGTCCGACACACTTCGAATCGTGCCCTGACCCCGGCGTCATGCCAGTTGATATCCGCTTCGAAATTCGCCGTCTTGATGTACACAGGTTTGTCGGACCTTTGTCAAGAAAGATTAGAACGAATTCAACAAGCGGCCTACTTTTGGCAGAGTTTGCGATTGCTTTCGACGAGCTGCTTGTAGAAAGTGGAAGTGTTCTCGAAAGCGAGCAGGTCGTTCGCCGGAAGCTGCTTGAGGAAGGCGCGTCGAAGAAGTTTCTCCGGCAGCTGACGGAACATGCTGAAGGACGCCTTCTCGATGGGCTTCCCTACAGCCTTCGTCACTCCTCGCATCTAGTCTTACCGTCCTCGTTGGGCGTGCAGTTGGCGGGGAAGCTCTCCCGGCTGGAGCTGGAGGTACTGCTGATGGGGGTCTTGCCAGGGTCTGAAATAGTTCAGTTTCTTTGTGAGAATTTTGAATCGGTGAAATACAGTCGTCGGGGATGAAGCAGATGTCCTTCACGTTACAGCCGTCCGCATTGTCGGCGACGAGCTGAAGGGAACCAGCTGGTTCATCTATAAAAGACCTTGCCTGGTAGAGGAGTTCAATGTGTGGATCATCGTAGGGCGCGCACACATTGATTGTCTCTACCGCCACTTTGGCGAAGATCTACAATAGACTTCATTTCTTACGAAAACTTTGGCAATTTATTTGTATTGTAATTAGACGGCAACATGAGGACCGGTCACACTATTTTAGGGGCTCGTTTTAGGAACTGAGAATCGGCCGGAACCTTCGATTTTCAACTTTTTGAGCCGAGTCAGAGGACTAGGGCCTCGTTTTGCCATGAAAAAATGCTACAAAGGCAGATTTGTTGGTGAACTCCGTTACAAAAAAAATGTGACCAGTCCTCATGTTTGCCTAATTAGACAACCCTGAAAGGAGACTGCAAGAAGGCGAACCTTGGGCATGAAGTGCTTGAGAAGGACGTCGGTGGGGAGGACGGGCGTCGGCTGGCGGATTTCGTATGTCCTTCCCCAAGTAGTATCGGGTTGATAGTCGTTCCAGATCACGGCGATGGGGCCGTCATTGTGACGCTAACGTAGCCTTCGAAACGTCGCAAAAGAACAAACCGTCCAGTGCCTCTCATCGTAGGCCAGATCAAAAAAGGTGCGCCTGCGCCGACTATAGCCCCAACGACCATTCAGTCCAATTCGCAGCTGGCCACAAATCACATATACTTCTTTCGTCAATCTGCAAGCTTTCTCGATGCTCAGGAAATTCGAAATCACTGAGGGTCTCATTTTGCATTCAATAGGCCTGCATTCACCTATATAGGTAATAGCGAATTATAACCAAAGAGACACATGATAATATATAAAACTAAATTAGTATTCCAGCCACTGGTACGAACAAAAACTTTTGGAATGAGAACTGCTTCCATGAGAACCGCCGAATGAGAACTTCGCGTGTGAATTTGAAGCACATTCGACAGTTCCCACAGAGAGCGGACTCATTCTTAAAGTTCTCATTCGTACTAGCGCCCAGTCGGTATGCTCACTAGCTTCACTTGGACCGCATAGAATTGAATTATACAGCCAAGAGTTTCTGTCTGAAAACGCCTAGATAATATACAAACTTCTGTGTGATGGCCGGGTTCTCAGCGATGAGCTTGTGGAAGCGCTTGCAGGTCGTCTCGAGGGCGAGCGTTTCCTTCGCCGGCACGAGGGGCAGAAGGTGAACGATCACCTCTTCCGGGAGGTTGGCCAAGCCGCCGGTGTAGGGTTCCCTCTTGGTGAGTGCCTGAAAACATCCCCTCTCTTTTAAGGCCTACCGTGACCTCCGGCAGACTCGCGATGGAGTCACTGGCCGGCGAGACGACCGTGTCGAGGACATCCTCGTCCCTCTCCGAGTCCGAGTCTTCTCCGTCGAGTGTTGAGACAATTAAGCCCACGTCCACGATCACGGCCTCCTCGTCGCCCTTCTTGGCGCGCTTCTGAAGACATTCTTTCGTTTCAAAGGCCTACAGTAACCTCTGGCGAGCCCGCGATGGAGTCGTTGGCCGGCGAGACGATCGTGTCGAGGACGTCCTTCTCCGAGTCTTCTTCACTTCGGGAGTCGTTGTTGCGGCTCTTGCTCGAGGCGGCCATCTCCAAGGACTGCAACGGCACACAGGTTATTGTGGAGAAGCAAAAGACTAGTTCGGCAGTTTTAGTATTTTTCAGGCGTTTGTAGAATCTACAGTATCCATTCTAGAGACTTTACCCAGTCCCGGAAATGAATTTTCAGGCTAGAATACTGATAATTTTTCGGCCCGGATAATATTATCCCGGCCGACCAACTTGGGCCCGTTGAGGAGGCTTGCCGGCTTCCAGGAGGGAAGAGAAGAGAACTCACATTTTCAGAGAGAGAGGAGAAGTCGTCCGCTCACGATGTCCACGCTGTGTACAATGTGCAGGGTCATTTTTTGAATACGACGGAATTCCACGAAAGATTTGCATTTTACGAGATCACCGTGAGGAGAAGAGACAATGAAAAATCTGCAGGTCGATGAGATTGGCAGGAAAGACTGTCCTCCTGTCACAGGAGGGCGAAGGAGATCCTCATGTCCATCGACTCTTATAGCATGCTGAAAGGACACGCACGACTTTATCAAAGGCGAGGACTGCGATGCTTCTCACTTTGAAGCAAACAGCCGCGACACTCTAGTGTGAAAGTTTTGTTGCTGAATCCGTGCGACACATTCAACACCGGAAATTTCTTTTAACAAATAAAGAAATTCATCATCGTCCAGTAAAGCCTGAAAAGAGTCTTATTCAGCAAGAACTTGGTGCGGATTTGCTTCAGCGACAATATAAGCGAAAGAAGAAGTATGTAGAGCGACTGGATTATTGTTCAAAGACCTGTTCGTCAGAGTGTCTGACAACGTGCCCGGCCGTGTTCTGTGCTGGTTCCAGCAACGGGGAGTCCTCTTTGTAAGTGCCTTAAGAGAGCAAGTGTTTTCTTATTCGACAAGCTCAAAGACAATTTCCGCTTTTATTTCGGGCTGAAATAAAATGTTTGTGTTCGATCAGCCCTTGACCGACCAAAACGCGGCTAAAGTGCACGCGCATGAAGACGCGACGCGGGCGTCACTCACTCCCGTAACGCGAGCGATCAATGAAAGCAAGAAAAAACAGCTGGGCCGCCCCTCTCACCCAGACACGCCGCTGCGTGAGCAAGCGTTCCACATCGCCATTTCGCAACAATTTCTTATTTTTCTTTTCTCTGCTTCTTGTCGCCTTGTTTTGTTCAATTTGCCATCCATCCGAAAGCAATCGAGTCTTTACTGTTATCGTATTGTTATTACTTTTATTATTATTGCTATATTTTTTTTGCTGTCTCTCGATTCTCTTCCTTACTTATTCATCTCTTGTCGGCAAACATTTTCTTCCTCTGGCGTTTTTCGCGAATTTATTTCGAGAAATTGTTGTATCAATTGATGTGACGATATTCTGGCAGGATGAGCATAGACATCGCTCTCATTCTTGCTGCATTGATTGGCAATGAAACTTATTGAAACGAAATTATTCGTGTGAGGAAATGGAGACCGTGAACATCTTCAAAGTAGAGGAGGCGCTTGACTACATGCGTCGACATTTGCTCGTTGAGGTCGGCGATTTCAATTTTTGCTTTCTTTCTTTGCTTTCAAATCAATTTAAAATCTTCGCTATTTGTTTTGGCTTTTGGGTACACCATTTACTTTTTCCCTTGCAATATGAAAAACCGTCGCAACTAGATACATAGATGCAATACAAAAAACAATAAAGCAATTTTCAGGAAGACATTCAAGGCGAATTATTTTGGAACTATTCAGTGAAGAGCAAGGACAGCAAGACGGGCATTATTAATGTAGCCAAGACCCTATTCGATGCTCGGCGTAGCTAATTTTGCACGAAATGTCAAAGGATGCACCTTAACTCCGTCAACAAGTCCAGGACTAAATGGTCCGTCCACAACTACATGCTGACGGAGAAGATGATTAGCTCGACGGGAGTGCCTGTTTCTCTCAGCCAAGACCCTGAGAGGACCGTCGACAAGTTCATAACTATCATCTATCACATTCGCAATCTCTCTCAAACGAGCTGACGAAAATCTTCAACAATCTCATGGAGGCCGCGGTCGACACTCGAACCTAAAAGAGCATATTTGTGGAAGCGTTCGGCAGCGCTGGAACGAGGGCCTAGCTTGAAGTGCTGCAAGAATAGGAACGCAAAGAATAGGAACATATCGGCGAACGACGCCTCTGTTATTCTTCTTGCTGCTCAAAACGCGCCGTTCGAGGATATTATCTTGAATCTCATCGAATAATGCATAAGCTTCAAGCGCCAGAAGATTCAAGGAGCTGATGCCGTTTCAATCTTGTTGGTTCACCATTGGGTCGTTGATGAATACCGATTGTAAGCTCTATTGCAACCAAAGCTGACGACGAACAGTTTTGTGCAGGTTTTTGAGCCTCACTGCTTTGGTCGTAGCTGCGTGATCATCTCTCGGACGACCCATCGATGGACAACTGAACGCGGTGAAGATCGAGATGAATCTGCACGAAGACAAAGTGGACTTCAACACTGAAAAGGTTGTTACAGGTTGCATTTAAAGTTTATCTTTTTCAAAAAAGGCAAGCGAATGACGAAGGATTGTGGGTGGCGCAGAGAAAGCTCCTGGCGAGCCAGGTTAGCAACTTTGCAACCCGAGCAAGATATTATTTCGACGTCTCTGACTCGCAATTTTGTGTGCGCACTGACTGCAATGTCTTCTGTTTCGTTGAGTCCTAAATAAAAACGTTCTTTCACTTTATCTTCGTGTGATTGAACATGCTGTGACAGCAAGAAAAAGAAGTGGTCTCACAGTCAACGCAAGAGGCTCAAAAGCTGTCTTCGGCATTCATTTGTCAACGTTTGGTTGTTGAGAGAAGCTTGCCAATGAAAAAAATGCATTTTTCGGGCCCGACAAAAACGCAACTAAAGACGCACTCTTGAGGGTGGAAGGCGACGCGGGCGTCCCTCACTCCCGTCGAGCGTCCCGATCGATGGAAGCAATAAAAAACAGCTGGGCCGCCCCTCTCGCCCAGACACGCCGCTGACTGACAACTATTGCATGGAGACCCCTTCGCAACATTCTCCCAGTTTAAACTCTCAGTTTAAAGAATTCTTGTGCTTGTCTTTTTTCCTTATCGGTTCAATTATGCTTTTTTTCTAATTTACTCTTCTCTTCAAGTATTAGACATTCAAGAACAAGAATGCAATCTTTGTATTGGTCTTGCTTCTCGTGTACGCATCTTCGTGTCTTGTTGTCAGGCATTTGAGCACGTAGTTCAATAATGTTGCAGGATGAGCATACTTCTCATCGTTGCCGCTGTGATTTAAACTCCTTCGGCATCGCCTTAGCTGCAAGCGCCAATTTCCAGTGCGACGAATGCTGCGAATTGCTCTCCTCGCGAGCCTTCGACTCCACAATCAAAAGAAAATACGCAAATTTCTCCAGCCGAAAATATTCGACGATCAAGAGCCCATGTGTGCGCATTGGTTGCTGGTTGGTGGCCAAACTGAACTCGGCTTCAGAGCAGCATATGTAAGTCGCAATTCTGCCTTAGCAACGAAAACCAAACAATTTCTTTCTCACAAGATGCTAAGTTTCAGGGCCCATTAGGCGACGTTGGTGCCAGATAAGAAGTCGAAACGGTTACGCGCACGGGCGAATGACTTTTGAAGTCTCGCTGCCTGGTCATATCTCCATATGGTCGACGGCCAAATACTCCTCTTGGACAAGATATTGATGGTCAGTCGAATTCCGTTGGCACCGATATGCACAAGGACACACTCGACTGCTTAACAGAGGTACTAGTACTCTTATAGACGTTTTAAACTAAAATTTTCTAGGTTATGCGTGCAAACGCTGAGGAACTATGGGGTACCCGAAGCGGATTTGCAAAGACACAACTCTCTGCGCAGTAACTACACCCTAGGTCTTCTTCTGTTACTTGAAACTATAATAAAAACGTCCTTTTTATGGCTATCGCACATTTCAGCAAGTGCAAATTAAATGTCTCATTGCCAAATAAGCCCAAGAAGCGCAATACAACAAAATAACGGACTGTGAGCTTCTCTGATGCTTCGCTTGTCGTGGAATCGGCGACTTTTCATCAATATTTTGCCTTTTGCCAATAGCAAACCATTTTTGAATGTCAAATGGGAAGACGGACGTCGACACCATTTGAACCGTTATTCAGCTGTTGAATTTTGTGAGTTTTTCCACATTTTTTAATCTGTTAAGACAAAATGTGCTAAAATCATTTGGACTTTCAGGCACTTCAACAATTAATTTGTCGCCCAGTGAGAAGAAGTTGCCCGACCGCGTGTACATCGCTAATGCACGAAGTCTTTTCTTTACTCGTCTTCGTGATCTCGAGGCCGCTGCATCAAATGATGAGGTGAGTTAACCCCCTGCCACGATGCGCCGAGAAATGCCTTATTATCGGGGGATTTTTTGTGTTTCCGGTGGGTTCTTTCCTCGTGCAACAGAGCCGAGCGACGCCGCCCCCCTCGGTTTTTGCTCTGAACTGGAAACCCGCACTGCAGGGGATTATACTAAGCAAAAGAAAAAAAAATGTCCCCAGAAGAGCTCTCCCTCCAGGCAAAGTGCCCGGCAGTGGTTAAACGGGGGGTGTTCAGCCAAAAAATTGCGGAAGGGTCGGTTTTACTAAAACTTGCCCTGCGGGGCCGGAGAGCGGAAGGGTCGGTTCTACTAGACGTTTTCCGAGGGCGGAAAGGTCGGTTCTACTAGGTTATTGGTGGGTTTCTCATGTGGGCCTCTAACTTTGAGTCTTTGCAAAGGTCTCTATAGAGCGCTTTGAGAGAGAAAGACAACGCAAGTCACGACCGTCTTTAGATCCAGAATCAAGAAAACGTTTGCTCATTGGGACCTTTGCACAATGAGCAAATGAAACCCTCTTTTTGAAAAGCATTTATGTGATCAACTCGTTGTCTTTCTTGTATGTACTTGTGCATTAGCTCGAGTAGCTCGAGTATGCACTCGACTGCGTACAAGTTTTCTTGTCTCTTACTCAGTCTATCAATCTCTCTTTCTTTTAAACCGTCTTCAGTACTCAGAAGAAAGCTTGAGATAAAACAACAGTTCCGTTGAGGTTTATAAAGAACGCCATAAATGCAGCGGTCTTGCCGATTAGCAAAATCGAAACAGCCATTTTCCACTTCAGCCTTGTCACAGTGCACACTCGCTCTCTCATTCAACAACCAGACATCTGAGCCGGCGAAGCATTTTGTCTACCGATTAGAAAGCGAGGCCGCAGAATTTTAGGTCGCCCGAGGATCGAAAGTATTGTACATCGATTGAGCATTTCACACACCTCCCCGCTTGTCTTTTGAGCGGATTGTAAACCGTTGTCGCATGTGTTCAGTCGTTGGACAACAGCAGAAGCTGCTAGAAACACGCTGGAGAGAAATTCGCGCTTTGATCTACGAGTGAAGATACAGGCCATTTGCCGTCGATTAGCGTCAAAAATGTCTGAAGACCCCTGAACACCCCTGGATTCTGGCTTCTAATCATCGAATCTCGGCAACCAAGTATACCATTCGATAGGAAATTTCATGCTCTTTCCAGCGAATCCCCCAGT
>JAQIXL010002517.1:0-12822 GCA_034700245.1 Poikilolaimus oxycercus | reverse complement strand
GGCGCAGGAAAAGTTTTGGATTTCAGTGGAATGGTACTGAAGAGACTCTTTGGTCCTTAGAGAGAACGAGTGTTAAACCCACAAATTTATTCAATGAAACGAGTCGAGCCAAATTTGTAGTGTACTGGTGTCTAAGATAACACCCTGTGTGATACCGTACATGTACCCTAACTCAAACGGATTCAATACCTTGCTCAGTAATATCTTGTAAGGCTTGTTGGAATCATTAATTGAAAGCTCCTGGGGACCGCCCTTTCGTCGGACGAGGAGGAATGAAGGGAAACATTGTGAAGGAAAGCGACAACAACTCGGCGATATGGACGTGTCAAGGCAATGGTCAAGATGCAAGACGTTGGCGAGTAAAGAGAAACGAGATAAAAAGCAATATTAACCGCGTTCTGCATATTTGAGAGGCGATAGGTGTTCGACGCCAGCAGTAATCCCATTGGAGTCATGAGAAACACGAACGAGAGAACCATCTGAAATTTAAAAAAACATTTTCAACGTTGTAATGAAAAAAACGTTCGAACCATAATGACGATGTTGCGCATGATGTACAAGTGCTGGTGATAAAGTTTTGCTGTGAGACGGTGCTTCTTTAGATTGCGTCGTAAAAGCATCAACGTTCCGACAGCGCACGCGACTTCAACCTTTATAGAGAACAAAAACCATGAAATGCTTTGTTGACTCACGATCGCCGAGCCAAAATTTGCGATTGGACAAATGAAGATGAAAATTTGCATGTTTATGTGAAACTCATCAAACACGACGAACGCCTTGCCCACATTATCAAGTAGAAGAAGCGCAGCGGGATAATGCTGCAAGGGAGAGAAAAGTTCTCGCAAAAACGTTTCGAAAAACCTCTTAGTATCGTCGACAATCACAAAGACGCCCAGACCAAAGACAAAAAGCAGGGCGGCCACATACGAAATGAGTGCCAAGAACACTAACGTTCGTGTTTTCCACCGCATCCAAGAAGTTTTCGGCAACAGAATCTTTAATTTGAAAAAATAATTTCATCCTTTTTATTGGGCTTTCAAACCTGAAATCTGTATGCTGCGAGAGACGGTGTTTGGACAGCTATCATGGCGGCCAAGGCAATGATGACGCCCTGAAGAAGCATCAATAAAACTTCTTAAATTCCTACAATTTGAACAAATGCTGGCACGCCCATCGATGTGAGTGCTCCTTTAGTTGTGAAGGCGAGAAGTGGCGGATAGAACACGGGGCGTATCAAAACAAACACCACGATATCGAAGAGAAATGCTGTTGTCTGAAAACGATTCTCCATTTTTTTTCTCCAAAAAAAAAACAAAACGAACCAAGTGAACGATTAGAAGCCACCGAAAGACACTCATTTCAGCAGGTGAATGACTCAGAATGAGATAACATGTGAAGGGACACAGCAAGCCCGAGAAGCATACACCCAAATGGCTTATCACTGTCACACATAAAGAGTTCTCGTAGGCAAAGTCCACTCCGAAAGCCGCCATCTTTCATCTGTGAGCGGTGCCGAGTAAACAAATCTCTTCTTTTGCTGAAGCCACGCCTAGTACACATTGAACGCATGAGCAGTTGGTCTGAATACACAAGTTCTAAAAGCTGAACTGTGGCTTCGCAACCAGACGTTCTCGAAATTCTATCCAGCACCTCCTGTTATTTTCAATTTATATGCATGGACATTTCGTCGAGAGCGGGCATGGCGCTGGCACAAGCCGGGACGTCCTTCTCAGAAGGATTTGTTGATTTCGAACTGATAGTGAATGATTTATTAGCGTCATCGCTGTCTGGTAACATCTTGCCGTGTCTTAATGGAATCCATAGCGATATTTGTGGTAAACTGGCAGTCTCAGTCGCAACAGTAACAGGGTGCAATTAAAAATTTTTACAATGAAAAAAACACTGGCACTTCAAAAGCTTTGAATAAAAGACTTTGCGTGGTTTATCGCTTGAGTGACGACAAGAAACGACCTGTACCAAGCACATAAAAGAGATTTTTTTCAATAATATTGGCAGTTATTTAACTACTTCCGCCTGACACGCGAATGTATGCTACGATCTGCGAAAAAGCAGGCGGACGATTCAAATTCAGCAATGAAACATTGATGGAAGAAATCACGTGCCGACGTTGCAGCAAGGTGCTTTATCTTGTTCACTGACGCCTACTAATTCTCCAGCTTTGGCATTAGTTTTAAGATCAGGCGCTTTTTTGAAACAGAGTAATTTTGAAAGGGTTGCCTGGGTAGAGAATCAAACCTTTCTGAAATATTTTTTTGACATCGACATATTCGATGCTTCGTTGAATTTCCCTAGTCTAGCAAGAAACATTGCCCATGCATTTAAGAAAGTTTCTTCCGCAATGAAAAAGGCAGGTGAAGAAAGTGACGAGTTGGAAAAAGTCGACGGGTTTTCGTCGATGAGAGATTTTGAGAACACCAGCATCAGCGAAATAGCACCTTGCATAAAGGGGTTGAAGCAGAAAACCGAAACGAGTTTTTGTTTCAAAAAAATCGCTGGGACTTTAAAAAATTGTGAAATTCTGTGCCGACCTCTATCGTGACTAATTTCTCTAGGGCTCAAATCTTTCTGATCTATGACAGCTTTTCGTGATTGCATGGTAACTCGTCGTGAGCTGGTCTGGTCAGACAAAGTGAACAGGCACGTCTCTTGTTCAATTGAGACAGAATGCGGCGACTCATTATGTGCCTTTTTGTTGAAAAAGTGTTCCGGTTTTGGAGTAGCATCAGTGGCTTGGCGCGCAGCTGACTTATTCAGCAGTTCTCGCTTCCAATAATGTGGAATTTCATTCACGAAAAGACACTTATTGACGCGATCGATGATGCTGAAAACCCGTTTTTAGAAATACTGAAAAAACGAGCTGCGGGCAAAGGGAGGACATTGTCTCCAAGTACGCTTTCAGCTTTTGCAGTTGAGCGAACTGTCTCTTGTTTGGCCATTCGTTTTTTTTACTGTCAGTTGGTAAACAATAATTCAATTTTGTATCCCCCAAATTCTTGGATAACATACATAATTGTATATGGTGAGAATGGAATATGACCGCCATGAAAATGAACATTTACAGGTTTGAATGCGCAACGAACGCGTCAATATGAAAAGGGAGCGGAGAAAAGAGCAAACTTATGCGACGCAGAAGAGGCGTCTCGCAAGCGCATTGAAGAGGTAATTCTTGACACGTCTCTCTAGTCTTCAAAGCCCACGATTTTAGTCGACTGGAACTTAAGGCAAACAAGCCAAAGGCCGCGTGTCAGACCCTCGCAGGTGTTTTAATGTTTCTTAGACTGAGGATTTTCGAGTTTTTCTTACAATTAGTGGAAAAACAGACGAAACGAGGCGAAATCATTGAAAGAATGCCATAAAGCGTGCTAATAAAGGATGCCAAGAAACTCGAGCCTCTCGCTCACGCTTGAGTGATTCCTACATAGCTTCAACAAATCTGATGAATTTTTATTCCCAATGCACGCTGATCAAAAACACTTTCAACAGCTCATTCAGCTTTTGTACTATTGGTAGATTCTCAATGAACATCAAGCAAGATTTTTAAGCATCCTTTGGGTTCATGTGCAGCTTATTGTCTTCTCATGTTTCGGTTGAGAATTCGATTCTTGCAGGACTGCTTACTTGAAGTAAACTCGGTATCAATTAGCTAAGGATTTTTCAATCACGACAAACGTCAGACAACACTGAATCGATTAGAAGATTAGAACGTTGCCAAGACGCAGCTTGAGGCTACTGATAAAGCGCTCTCCTTCAAGTCACGAGCTAAGTGAGAACGCCTCGTCGCTATATTTTACTTGTTTCCAATGTCCCAAAGGAATTTATTTACTACAATGTTTTTGTTTTCTATTGTAGATTAACGAGCCAGATGTGAAGAGCGAAATAATGAAGCTTTTTCTAATCGTCGTGCACTTGCTCGGATTGACAACTGCACTGTGGTATGTGTCAGTGAAAGCGAATATTGATTGCGTGAAGGGCGATCTTCGCTGGAATGGCACTCACTGGCGGTGAACTATTTACGGTTTTTGAATATTTTTGTGTTTAGATGTGCCTGTTACAACGAGAATTGGACGGGCGAGGCGTGCGATATTAATTTATGCACCAATTGTAGTGTTAAATTTGATCGTCATTTTCCATGTAGGCGATAGAATTTTGTAACTTGACAACGATTCTAAAGACCAAGCACCGGACGACTGCATCCATGGCTTTATGACTTGGAATCGAAGCCATTACAGGTTTTTTCTCAATTTTTATAATGCAAACTAATTGTTATTGTAGTTGTGAGTGTAATTCGACTTGGCTTGGTCCGAGGTGTGATCAGCCGTGCGTGAACGGTATTGTTACTTCTTATGGAACACATAACTACCGATAGTAAGTCTCCATTTATTACAAGCGAACTAATACGAATAGCTGTCAATGCAACAGCACCGAATGGACGGGTCTGGCTTGTGATGAGCGGCCTTATGGGTGGAATGAGAGTCTTGTCCCGGCAGATTGTGTGAACGGCAACAAAATTGGGACTGGAGAGTGCGTTTGCAATGACAATGAATGGATGGGTGGAGCCTGCGATGTGCCACGTTGTGTCAATGGATACCTCCAGTGGAATGAAACGAATCGTAACTACAGGTTTTAGTTCTTATTTGTAGGTGTTCAAATGTTTTTAGTTGTCAATGTGATAACTCACATTGGGAGGGTCCTGCATGTGATCAGCAGTTACCTTGTTACAATGGCTATAGGACATATACTTTCGATGGTCCAAGGTAATGAGTCCATATGTGTAACCGATTAGTTGCGCCTGCTACTCCGGCTGGACGGACAAAGATTGCTCTATACAAGTCGCCTCAACAAGTACGACAACAAAGAAATTGATCTTGGGTGATCCTGTTTACTTTTACAACTTGTGCTTTTTTAGCAACTGCCCCTCCATGTTATAACGGCTACATAAATTATCGATTTGGTTGTAAATGCTACTTGGGATGGGTGGGCGACAAGTGTCACCTGCGATGTCGTCACGGCTTCTCGGGCTACAACAACCCTTGCATGTGTTATGAGGACTTTGGAGGAGAGTCTTGCGAACGGTGCGCGAACTCGGATGCGATGTAAGGCTTTCTTCTCCAATATCCGCAATCACAATCCTAGATATCCAACATGCAAAGTATCGTGGTACAGAGCTGCGACGCGAGGTTTGGAGACGATCTTTTCGAGAGAGAAAAAATGGTCGTCTTTAGCTTTGGAAGCTGCTGGCAAGTGGACACTGGACAAGCTCAGTCGGGTCAATTGGGTTTTCGTCGGGATCATTCTTCTTGTCACACTAATTGTCTACAAAATGCTTCGTTGGAGTCTCATCAAGGCGATGAACAAACAGGATGCAAAGCAACATCATCAAGGTTTAAAAAAAATTCGTTGTTAAGAGTCCTTATTTTCAGCCACGAACATAGCGCCGCCGGCTTACACCGAAAGGAATTACGCTAGCAACTTTGTCGTTGATACCGAGCCACTGATCGACCTCTCGACGAACACCGAACAGCCGACGTCGGTCGCGAGAGTTCATGTCATTCCTGCTCGTCGTGAATTTGCTGCCTACCAGCGTTCACTTGAGACTGTGAATGTTACTTGGTAGAGAGCGTTCGCTTATTGTTTGATCACTTTGATGAGTGAATTGTTGTGAATGTTATACCGAGACCGCAATCAAACATGAAAATATTTTCCTGATAAATTTACAGATTGTTCACGTTTCGGCACACATGTCAGTTCGTAGACTAAAGTTCTTCTCGATAGATACGCCTCTTAAAATCAGTGCAACAAAAAGAACATTGAAACAAAGGAACAACACAAAGTCAGCACAACACCAGTAATCTGAGAAGCTTCATTGATGCTGTTTTTCTCTTCGCGCTTCTTCCCATTTTCGATCAGCAAACGTTCCATAACCGTTGCCATCTTTTGCGAATCAATAAAGTCGATGTTTTTCTCCAATTCCTTGTATTTGGCGGCTGAAAGAACGATTGTTGAAGAAAAAGAACTCACAATTGATAAAACGGCCGATCTCTGGCCATTGTTCGCCGACTTCAACTTTTGCCTTCTGGTTTTCCTTGAAATATTTGATTGTCTTTATCATTAGATCGACGAGTTTAACGCTGATCTCTGTGAATCGGCTCTGATCCCAGCTACCCGAAAGCACGAGTTCCAACTCGTCAAGTGTCTAAAACGCCTTCATTTTCTTTTTTCGTTTCTCAATTCCAACCTTCAACACGAAGTCTTGCGTCGTCTCGCTGAGACGCGTAATCTTAGCATAGAGAGAATCAGTAAATTTTTGATATTTCTCGGCGGCTGAAGGCGAAACATCGCGAAGGACTCCGGCAAATTTCCTATTCGCGTCGAGTTTTTGTTCGGCAAAGGTGTTAGTGGTGTTGACGAACTCGTCTTCCTTTATCCGACTGGAGGCCTCCTTTAGAGCAACGTGTTCGTCGGGCGTCAACTGCGCAAATAATTGCAAGTATACGGTTGTTACTTACGCTAAGAGCAAAGGTAAAATATTCTTTAGGAATCAAGTCCAAAGGACTCTCTAGGGAAGATTCATCATCAGGATTAGCTTGGGCTTGCGGAGTCGTGACGGCGTCTGGGGCTGCCAGAATGGTGGGAAGAGAAAGGAGAAGAAGGAGGAAGGAGCAAACCATTGATTAGAAGTGACTGACGGTCTTCTTGGCTGCCTTGCCTTTATACTCAAATGCTGATGTGGGAGCAATTGTAAGAGGTCTCGGAACGATGGGGGACACAAGTACCCATTCTAGTTGGGTTCCGAAGGTTGAAAAACCGGCGTTGGCGAGGTCGGGACTGGCAGGGCTGGCCAACTCTAGTGCCCACGCAGTTCCCTTCTTCTCGATTTTGCTTGGTTTCACGATGCTCCTTCAAAGTCGCAGGTGAACTTCGTGCTGTTCTCCTTCGCACATCCCGCACAGTCTAGAAATAGCTGTATTTGCATTGTTTTTCAAATGTCGCAGTGACGTGTTTGGATGAAGAAGTGTCAAAACACATTACGCGACGACAAACTCGAAGTGGTGAGAAACCAGCTGCTTTTTCATGATTCGCGCTGACTTTTTGTTGACGAATGAAATGCTGAACAATCGAAAGGCAAATAATTTTGAGTGCATATTAGTCTTTCCAAAGCGAATTAATTTATTTGAGTGACGGCCATTGACACTTTGCTGTTGAGAACTCGAGCCAAAGCACACTTGGAGTTTTCAAACAATCTCAGGATCACTTGACGATAAGAGCGTGTGAGAGAAATGGTGAGGAAGCCAGTAATTGGTGAATGAAGGCAGCTGATGTTGGCCGTGACGTTCAAAGCATTCTGAAGACTTGGCAATCCATAGAAAAGACCAGCCACCGTGAAGACGATAGGGACAACAAAAACAATCAGCGGAATCGAAATCTGAATGAAATAAAAGTCTTATTTCCCAAACAATTTCGGCTTTCTCTGCTTGAAAGGGCACAACTCGCAAACCTAATGCCTAGAGTTGGGAATTGAGAAAAAAATCGAAAAATCGAGATATCTCGATATTTTCGAGATCGAGACGCAATTCTACTAACAACAAGTAATAAAAGCCTCTCCACTCACCATAATGATCAAATTTCGCATAATGTACACATGCTGACGGTAGGACTTCTTCGAGAGACGCTTCTCGTGAACATTTTTCCGCAGAAGAATTAGTGTTGCGACAACGAACAGGACGGTCGTCTAGAGCAGTTCTTTTAAAACGCAATACGTACCGTAATCGCAACGAATGCAGCCGTTGTTAGTAGAATAAAAACAATGCGAGTATTGGGATGCGTGGCATTGAAAACCGCAAACGCGTTGTCCATTTTTGCTGCTAATCGCAGGGCGTTTAAATTCTGAATTGGGCAATATAATGTGAAGCAATTGCGTAGATGACATTGCTTACCAGTAAAAGAAGAGCAGCTTGATAGGAATCTTCTTGGACGATCGGGATGCTGATGATGAAGAAGGCAACGACGAAGAGAAGCAACAAGGACATGCCAACAGCTGTCAAGGTTCGAAATTTACAGTGCAAAATGGATCTCTCAGGCAAAAGAACCTAAACGGATTGCTTGGTTTAGATACTTGATTTGTTCCACCTGAAACCGGTGAAAGAAGAGCAAAGGTGTAATAACGCCGAGCATCATCAAGAGTATGACGATTAGCGACTAAAAGCATTTTGATTGAAATTTTAGATGCAAGGTAAATTTACCAATTGAATAACGGCCGATAAATGAAAAATAGTTGATAGTGGTCCGCCGGTTGTCAGAATTAGCAATGGTGGATAGACAGTTGGACGAATGAGGACGAAAATAATCACATCAAAAGCAAGACAAGTGGCCTGAAAAATATTTTTCCTTTCGATGTCAGCGATATTGTCCTGAAAGGTTGGTCACATCCTGTTCAATAAAAGTTAAAGGAGAAAAAAACGAACCACATGGGCAAAGATGAACCATCGGAAGACGTTCATCTCAAGCGGCGAGTGATAAACGATGAGATAGAGGGTGAGCGGCGCGATGATGCTTGATATGCAGACGCAGGAATGAGTGAGAATCGTGATGAACTGGGGCAAAACATAGCCGAAGTCAACGCCGAAGTCCGCCATGCGACTTTCTTTGCACTGCACACTGACAATTTGTTCAATCATGCACATTGGCATCAGTGAAGCCACCTGCTTGGGCCAAGAACTTCAGCTGCAGTACCGTCGTCCAATCTCAAAACATGCGCAATGATGCAACGATGGAAAGGGCGTGATTAAAGAGCGAAGAGCAGTATGACTCCTTTGACTCGGTTTTCAATTTTAAACTTACCGATCTTGAAATTAGAAGAGTTCAGCGAATTCGTCGGCTTCACATGCATTTAAAAATGTGTAAGTTTGAAACGATTTGGTGATTGAGAATTTGCCCCCATTCTTTTTCCTACAAAATACAGATGAAGGAGAGGA
Source organism: Poikilolaimus oxycercus (assembly GCA_034700245.1). Lineage (NCBI taxonomy): Eukaryota > Metazoa > Nematoda > Chromadorea > Rhabditida > Rhabditidae > Poikilolaimus > Poikilolaimus oxycercus. The sequence goes on along the minus strand of JAQIXL010002517.1, from coordinate 3,829 downwards.
TCTTTTCTGTGCAGCCCTTCATGATGATTCAGCTGCTTCCTCGGGGCGCCTCAACGGCGTCTCGCCCGTGCCGTGAGGTGGCATTAGTGGAGCTGCAGGAAAAAGCTCTGCATCGCCTTCGTCCACCAGCCTTTCCTCCTTCTCTTTTTTTCACTGTTTGTTCTCTTATCTTGCAGTGCATGACGGGGTGGAAGGTCCCTCTTTATCAGTCTCGAGGAACATCGATTCGAGTGGCGCGAGACTAAGGGGAAGTTAGGAAATCGCGTGTCATACGGGAGAGAGGTGAGACTTCTTTGTTTCCCTGGAGTCGGGGGAATGGAGATTGAGGGCAGAGGGAGAGAGGACGCCTCTCCTCTCGCCGTCTGACCGCCCTCTTTTCGTAAGGCGAGGATGGGACGCGCGAGGCGCCTGTCCTTGTCCATCAGTGCCACGTTTCCTAGCAATTTATTGCACCCGCCTTTCCTGGCGTTCTTGTTTCTTGAAGTTGTGAAATATTCATAGAATTGCTGTTTCAACGTTTTTGTTTGAGAAACTTGGATTCGTGACCTCAATTGTTGTGCGGATGCATTGTTAAAAGTTGTGATCAAGTTGAAGTTTCTTTTGATTTTGTCAAGGAAAGATAGGTTTCATCACGTTTTAAGATCGAGAAAAACAGTTTGCTTGTCAGTGACCCACCGTCTTGCCTAAATCATCCGCCTTCGAGTTACTCTAGGGCATAGTGGCAGCATGCGTTTCATCAGACTTTAATTTGCGAATCGAAAGGATCCCTTACAATAGTTTTCAGATCGCTCGAGTAGTATTGTGGTTGCACAATTCGCCTCTGTTTCAGCATCTAATCTTCTTGGATTGCTTCATTGACTTGCTCTCTCGCAGCTTTTGCCGTTTGTGGAATTTCTTTGGTTTGTGTGCTGCAAGTTTCAGTCTTTGCGTTTATCATCATCGATCACTTTAGCTCCACTGGTTTTGGATCTCATTCCTTCTTGTCCTCTTTTCAATGATTCACACCTGCGAAGCGCGATTGCTCTTTTCACTTACAAACTTAGCACTTTGTCCCGATTCGCACTTCGCAAGCAGTATTGAAGTCGCATCAGCGAGATTTCATTTCATTGCAGCTGCACATCGAACGTCAAGTAGTCGGATACTCTCTTCTTCGCTTCTCTCGCTTCAATGGCGACTCCGGACATCTCGCGTCTCACGGTCTGTTCTCCTTCTTCAACTTCAACTCTGATTCAGATCGAGGAGACCTTCGCGAAGAAGAAGCCCAAGGGCACCGTCGGACAGGAAATCACCGTTCGAACCAACGCCGTTCCGGTAAGGCCCTGGCTCAAAGTTGCAAATATGTTTCAGCTGAAACTTTCACCCAACATCCCTTTCTACCGTTACGACTTCCGAGTCACGATTGTCTTTCCGAAGAAAGATGATGGCGAGGAGAACATCAAAGAGCTCACAAAACAGACTCGCGATGAGTAAGAACTTCTTTTCAGGTTTGAATATGTTTCAGCTATCCCGAAATGGAACGAGCGGACAAGACGAAGGCGATCTTCAACCATCTCCTCAGGAAGGAGTCCAAGTTCTTCCCACAGCGACCTCTTCTTTCGACTGACGATGCAGCCATTCTTTGGTCCTTGAAGAAGCTGACCATTCCGAAGGATGGCACCAAACAGTTCAACATCGACCCCAAGGATCTTTCTGATGCGGGCATCGAGGCGGATGCTGTGAGGATTGAAGTCCGTGTCAAGGCCGTCGACGACAACTTCCAGGTACTTGAAACTTAGTCAGACCAAGTTCTTGCTTCAGGTCACCTCGAACGATCTGCCCAAGTTTCGCGATGGAGATCGAACTTTCGTCGACTTCTTGAATCTCATCACAAGTCAACAAGTGTCTCAAGAGTATAAGAAAAGCCTCGACTCAAATAAGTTTCAGTGATCGTTTCGCGAAATACGGCAATGGTCGTTCCTTCTACCTCACCGACCCAAATGCACTCGGCCTCCAGGCTGAAGTTCCCGAGTTGGCGGAGGGCAAGAAGGGTGGAGTGGGACTGGAGAAGTCGGTGAGAGTCTGCGAGATGGGCAACGATGCTCTTCGTCCATTGATCTTCGCTGACAGTGAGTTCTTTGAATGGACTTTGGAAAGAAACAAGAAATTTCAAGAAATTGGCAGTTTCATTTGTGTTGGAAAATGCACACACAAATGCACCCAGTAGTAGTGCCATATTGTAATCTTGCTTTTTAAGTTCTCTTGAAACTGAAATGTAAAAAACAGTCCATGCCCATTTTCATCCCTTCATTTTCAGCAAAGAAAGGCGCGTTCCATCAAGAGGACATGCCGCTGATCGAGAAGATCAACCAGTGCTTGCCGGGTCGAGAGCCTCTCGAACTGCGGGTGGCTCGTCAACGCGAGTCCCTTCTCACTCAGATTCGAGGCCTCTATGTCACGAGGACCTACGGCAACATGAAGTCCTTCCGCATCCAAGGCCTCTCGGTGAAGGTCCTTCAGGACGAGAAGTGAGTATCAAAGAACTCGGATTAGATATGTTTCAGAATGACGACCCAAGACGAGAAGATTGTCTCCCTCACCCAGTACTACAAGGCCGTCTACAAGATCGACTTGAAATATCTCAAGCTGCCGTGTGTCATCGGACCAAAGCGAAACCTCTTCCCGATGGAACTCCTTCGAGTGGCTCCCCATCAGCGAGTCACACAGAAACAGCAAACCCCAACACAAATCCAACAAATGACGAAGGCAAGTTTGGTTCTCAACGCGAAAACAACTCTATAGGCCTGCGCTACGGTCCCGAAGCGTCGTCAGGAGTTGACAGACAAGATGTTGACCATCGCCGGCCTGAAGGAGGGCTCCAAGAACCCGGTGCTCGAGGCGGCGGGCATGACTGTGGGAAGACCGATCGAAGTGAAGGGACGCATTCTGCCAGCACCGAATGTCGTCTACAACTCGGGCAAGAAGAACTCGGCCATCAAGAATTGGACCATGGAGCGCTTTATGAGAGGAGCCGAGATCCCGCGATGGGAGGCCATCGGGCTTGTCGACCCACAGCGAGAGAGACAGAGCTTCGAGTGAGTCGACCGTTTCAAACATTTATTGAATTTCAAATTATTCATGGCAAGCTCAATTCGGCTTCTGCTGGGGTGTCAATGTTGTGGCATTGATTTTCAAGTTTCATGTGGAATACAAAAGATCGGCACATAACCAAACACTGATAGTCCACTCGGGGGCATTTTTTGTCAACAGGATTTGTTTCAGAGAATTTGTTCAAGCCTTCGGTCGAATGGGCAATCAGATGGGTCTTCGCTTCGGACCTCCAGTTGCCGTGGATGTCGTTCAGAGAAGCGCCGAGGCACTCCGACAGAGACTCGAAGAAGCTCAGAAGCGCGACTCGCGTTACGTCCTCGTCGTTGTCAGCAATGGAGTCGACTTCCATGGTTTGAGTCCCTCAAAGCAGTTTCAAATAAGTTTCAGGAGCGGTGAAGTTGGCGGAGCAGCAACTTCAAATCATCACCCAGTGTGTGAGGATGCAGACGGTGTTGAATGTGCTGGGCAAGAATGCCCGCGGACAGCCGGCGACCCTCTCGTTGAAGAACATCTTGGCGAAGACGAATCTGAAGAATGGAGGCACCAATCATCACGTCGAAGTGGCCGATCGAGCAAGTGCTTGGATGTGTGAGGACTCGGTGAGTTGAATGTTGTTGAAAGGCTGCTGCTTCGCGTATAGCGCAAAGTTTACTGGAGAGCGGAAATTAAAGGACCTTGCCGGGGAAATTTTCGTTTTTGCGTTCTATACAGCATTCGATAGAGTTTGCCCGGCCGACAAAGA
>JAQIXL010002516.1:0-12827 GCA_034700245.1 Poikilolaimus oxycercus | reverse complement strand
CTTGAACAGCCCGGGATGCCAGCCTAAAGCTCTGGAGAGCTCAAGTAAGGAACCCGGGTTGGTCTTGAACAGCCCGGCATGCCAGCCTAACGCTCTGGAGAGCTCAAGTAAGGAACCCGGGTTGGTCTTGAACAGCCCGGCATGCCAGCCTAACGCTCTGGAGAGCTGAAGTAAGGAACCCGGGTTGGTCTTGAACAGCCCGGGATGCCAGCCTATGACTGCGCAGCCCAGGGAAGGAATCCGGGTCGTTCTTGGACACTCTAGAGATGTCAGCATATTGTTGGTCGACCCAAATCAGTCCTTTCCCGCGTCTCGCTAGTAAACAATGTAAGCTTTTCGCAAGGTCACACCCAGGAATTGCCAGGAGCCAAAATAGTGCCATATCAAAATCTCGAGAAACTGATTTGGATGCCCACCTTTCCATGACTGGAGTACTCAAAGAGCGCTCCCGCAGTGGCGTCGGCGGCCGGAACGTGAAGTCATCTTCGCATCCGCTGACATCGGCTGATTTCTTCTGAAACTTTTCATTTGGAGGTCTCAACACATAAAGCGTTTCTCAAATCATTTCACGAATCCCGTGGAGCCTACTTCAAAGCAAAGACTAACAGGCAAGACTCGATGAATGCCTGAAGGGAGCTTCTGCGAGGAACGATGTGGTGGTCGGGGCTTTGGACTGTGAGAAGAAGAGGCGATGGAGCTGGCGGCGCTACTTCCAGGGAAGAGCGCCCTCAACGATCTCAGCAGACCATCCGCGTCTTTCTGAAATAGCCAAGGTGTGAGACTCTTCTCATGAGAATTCGAACCCTTCGACTGCTGTTCGCAGTCGCCGTTGCCACGAGGCCCTCGCAGATCTCGTCGACCAGGGCCGCTTCCCACGACTCGAGGTTGCCCACGAGGAGAATGAGCTGAGCGGCCTGAAAAATAAGTTTATGTTTCGGACGGGTTGATTATCAAATGCCGTGTGGTGTATGCAATGGGTGAGCGCGAGGTGTTTTGCAGCGGAAGTCAAACATTTTCAAAGAAAAACTCACTTGAATGAAAGCGCCTTTAGAGACGAGTCGTCGACAAGCCTTCATCCGATCGAGAAGCGTGAATTTCCGCAACATTCCCGAATCACCGGACAAGACGAAAGCGTCAGCGCCACAGATCGCAACATCGCGGATTTCTGTAAGCCATTGTCAATAAATCGCATAACAAAAAGAGTGTCAGGCAATGAGGAAAAACTGCCTACCATCTTCGAGGTTGGAGAGAAGAACAACACGAGTTCCATCCGGCGCTACGACCACAACCCAACTCCCGCAGATCGACAAAACGTATGGTTCAGCTCTGAAATAGCTCTTTATTGTCATTTACAACAAAAAGATTTGGCTTTAGCAATGGATGAAAACATGTGTATTTTGTGAACAAAATCTGACCTTGAAGATTGAATCGGATGAAGCGACGCGAAGGATAGCGCACTTCGAGTCTCCTCCTCGGGTCTTCTCGCCGTCGATGTCCAGGCGTTGTCTACTCGAAAGGCGGAAAGAGGGGGCGCGAAGGAGAAGGTCGAGACTTGGCGAAACTGATGAGTGCTGAAAAGTGAACTTTTGCATTTATTTTTCGTCCGGATTGTATCAATAAGAGGTTCGAGCATTTGACTAGCAACCGAAACGTACCTGTAAACAACGCCCATGGAGTTCGCTTCCCAAAGCCTCCCATTTGGTCTCGCTGCCAAGATGTACTCGCATGAGGACTCTACTGTCCCTGTTGAAACGACGCTCTCAGTGTCCTCGTTCTCTTTCTCCATATCGGGCGGTGTCGGTGCGGAGAAGAAGCAGGCACCATATTTTCCATTTCTAGGTTTCTTTCCGACCTGAAAGTAAGCATGAAATTTGTTGGCCATTAAGCTCCGCGAAGTGGGATAAAAAGGAAGAAATCGTTAAAGTCAAACCTGAACCGCCGTTCTGCCGTTCATGTCGTGGATCCTCGTGTGAAGACAAGTCGACACAAGGAGCAACGAGTTGTCCCTCGATAATTCTAGTTGAACTACTTCTGTCGAAGAGCCGCTGGTCGACGTGGAACTACTGGGCATCGCCGGCTCAACGATTCGTTCGCAGGCCGCTCGGAACAGGCTCCGGCCCTAAGAAGGCTAATCTCTTCACGGGCCTCGGACTCACTTGTACTCGATGAGCAAAGACGGCGCCGCTGGAATGTCCGGCATAGAGAACAGATGCATCCTTCTTCCAAGCCAACGCCGTTACTCTATCTGGTCTTCGAGCATCTCCAGCAGCCGAATAGATGACTGTAACCGCATCGGAGGGTGAGGCAGAGTGCGGCGCGACGGGCGTGGGAGTGGCGGCGGCGCTGAGCGCAGCCACCGACACTCGACCGCTTTCGCTTCCAACAGCCACATGCCTTTCTGATGGACAAATCAAGACCTGAAATTTAAAAGCGTTTCAACTCTCCAGTGTAAAGGAAAAGAGCTAAATGACACGCTCGATTGATGGAGAGGCTGCTTGAAGAAAAAAAAATGTCTCACCTTGTTCACAGGACCATCGCGTGTAGAGAACACTTGCACGGGAACCGAGGCGGACTTTTGACGAGCGGCAAATCTTGAGAAGACATAGACACTACCAGTTGAAGTGCCCACTACAAGCAACCGTGGCGAGACGGACAAGCAAGTGTACTGAAAATGAAGAATGAATTTGTCGGAAAAGAAACAAACCCGGATTCTCTTTGAGCTGTTGGTAGGAAAACTCAGCGACTCCAATGAGCTCAATTCAACAAGAAAGTGTGTTGGCACGGCGCAGAGAGAAGTCGAGTTGCGAGCATCTGAACGAGTTGATTGTATTGTATGATCCAATTTTAATGTGCTGTAGGTTTCAAACGAGGGGAATCAATCCGAGTCAGAAGGGATACCCAATTCTTGTAGCTTGCTTCACAAACAGAATGGCCTTCCAATTGTGATCTTTAATTTCTTCGCTTTGGCTAATATGTTACAGCAAAAGCAAATACAAGAGGTCAACTTCAATGCCCAATTCCTTGGACGTTCCTAACGCTTTGGGGCACTGAATGCACTTTAAAAGTCACTCCTCATCATTCTTTTGTTTATGGCTTTGGAAGCTTCTTTGTTTCAAACATTGCTAATCTCTGCCAGAACATGTTTTGATCGTTGAGTAGCTGCAGGAGTAATAGCCAACCTGCATCTGAAGTGGAAGCGGACGCCGATGTCGACGCTACTGTGTGTTGGTTCGTTTCGGAGGAGTCTAAAGCTGATACAGGCTTCAAGACAAGTACCGAATTGTGAGACTCGTGACGGGGCGGGGATGGCTCTAGGCACGGCGCCGCCGTCCATGGCATGCCTTCCCTCGACGTGTTCCTCCTCTTCGACGCCTCCTTCGCTCTTGAAGGAGTCACGCGAGCTCCCCTTAAATAGCGAATTTTTCATCGTTCAAAATGCTCGAGAGCGCAGAATAAAACGGCGTTGAACACGCTACAACGAGCACGAAATGAGAACATCGCGAAATAAACGTCATTGAAGTCTCAAGTAAAGGCAAGATGGAGACACTCGAAATGAGAGAAGTACAAAACGACGCTCAAAGTCAGAAAGCGGTTCGAAAAAGAAAGCCAAATGTTCCTGTTACTGGCCTGTTAGAACTACTGCAATGTTGAAATTTGTTGCAACAGTAAAAAGACCAACCAAGAAGGTGCTATTAATGAATGAAATATCTTCAGCACTTGTGATTCTTCTGAAACACTAAATTCCAAAACCCACGAAATCCCTGTGGCAGTCGACGACAAAACATCAAAGAGTCCAGACGGCCACTCGCGACACGATTAGCACGCGGGAGCCATAACAGGGCACAATGACAAGTTGATAAGGCTCTCTGGTCTGGAGTCCTTCCTGACTCCTTCGACTTCCTTCTCTCCAAGACATTCTTCCCGAATCCTACGAATTCCGCTTTCGAGCAAACCTAATCGAATTATTTCTCGTCCAGTCCCCGGGAGAAGTCATCAGGCTGGTGCCCGAAGGCGATTCCGCAATTTAAAAGAGAGAAAAAAACGGGCGGCCTTCGAGATAGAGAGCGTCTCCCCTGAGTAAACGAAAGGCTGAAGGGCGATTTACGGCTTTCGGGCTTTTAGTCTGGACGAACTTGTCTCGAGAAGATGTTCAAGAGACGACCAGGACGAAAACGAAGCAAGTGTAATTTACTCATTCGGAACGGGCAAAACGGCCGCTTGGAGAGGAGCGAAGCGAAGGAGGACACGACGCTCAAAGGATCAATAGGAAGCCCGGAGACGGACGAGGCGCTGCTGAGTGGGGCAGAAACAACGGGCAGCACTTTGGGCCCCGGGCAGCTCATAACAATTTTGGAAATCAACTGAAGAGGTCAGAGACTGAATAGTAAAGAGCACGAATTTTTCGTGGCTGAGACGGTAAATTTAAAAGACTTTCTGTGATCGCAATCTTGACAACTGTTTGAACCACGTTACCACACCTAGCAATCAAGCAGTAATTCTCTCAAAGCACTTTGAGTAAAACCCGAAACTGAATTAAAATTCACCAAGTCGACTAATGAATTTGCTAATCCAAAAACTCTGGATAATCATTTTCCACACAGGCCAAAAGAAGAAAACGCGCCAAGCTCAGTGCCACGAATAGACGATCAAAGAGCAAGGGACTTTGAGCAACTCGAAGAGAAAGAGAGAGAGGCTCGTGCTAGTGGATGTGTGATGGTGAAATAAGATCCAGACACCCTCCGAGAGAGCAAGAGAGAGGCGGACACTAGCCCTTCTAGCTCTTCTCGCTCGAGGCTCGCAGCGAGTCGAAAGACACCTGTGCTCAATAAATGTGCCACGCTCGATGTCTCCACTGCACACACACAAAAGTTCTTTTCAAAGGGCAATCGCCGCGGCACGGATGCGCGCCTCGACGAGCTCGCCCGAAGCGTCGACGCGCTCGAGATGCGGTCGGTCGGGTAGAACACGGAAAACCTGTCCAAGAGGAAAAGTCTCAAAGTGATAAACAAGTCAACAACCTCGATGCTGCTGAGGGCGCGATGCCCGTCCCAGCCACCGGCGACGACGAGCAGACGTTCGCCGCCAACGCTGACCATAGCGGCCACATGGTTCTCGCGCGCCTGTCGCAGTTTTACATCAAGAATCTCGGATCTGAAGTTCGACAGGCTTGTTTACTTGTTTACAGTTTGAAAAAATGTCCCCAACAGTTTCGTAAACAAACCGATTTGTGTGGAGATCGTAGAAGATGATCGAGGAGCGAACGTCGAGGGCGTCCCAGCCACCGACGACGAAGACGCGACGCTCGTCGACGCGAACGGCGGCAGCCGCCTCCACCGCGTACGGCAGCAGGCCCACCATCGCGCAATCGCCTTCTGAAAGGCAAGATTGGTGACGTTGCATTGCATGCAGAAGATTTTCACTTGCAACACAAAATTCATGAATGGACTGACCCTTGTTGAGATGAAAGACGGTGTGGAGAGTGCGGGTGCCGTCCCAGCCGCCGAAGATCGCCGCGCCTCCTTCGAGCTCCACTGCCGTTCCGTTCTTCAGCCGAGTCGGCAACTTTGCAAGGCATTTCACTAAATGTTTTTTTTGAAAATATTGAAGCTAAACCCCAACCATCAAGCTTGTCGCTCTCGTTGAGCGAGTAGAGACGCGCATCGGCGAGGCAGTCAAGGCCGTCGTAGCCACCGAGTATCAGCACGCCCCTCTGTCAATGAGAATTCAATTCACAGTGGAGTTGCAACAAACCTCGGTGCTGACAAAGCTGGAACAGCTCTGAGAGACGGCATCTGTTGACTCGGAGAAGGTCGACGGCGATGAATTCACCTACAAGTTTGCTGCGATTTTGCCCCAAGCGAACTGACAGAACTTTTGAATAAACTAGTCAGGAAGAAAGTGTTCCAATGAAACACATCTGGTTTGTATTACGAAATCACTACTTTGGGCTGGGAAACAATATTTTGCGCGTTGTCCACAAAGCATGCTCCCTTCTTGCTACACACTTTTAAAATCCTCTACCGAATTTCACGGACTACGACTGCAAAGACTGTCCGTGAAACTGACCAGTTGATCGTCGACGACGAGAGTCTCGACGGAGGCGAGATGCGTGCCGGGTCGAGAGCAGCCGCCGGCTACGATGAGAAGCCTCGAGGAGGAGGAAGAGGCTGAAACAAGAAGACCAAATAAGAAAAGAGGGGAATCGAAGAGGGACGGAGAATGGGGGAAGACGAAGAAGCGGCGTCGATTGCCGGGACGGACGCAATTCTCTTTCGCGCCTCCTCTTCTCCCCCGGCCGCCGCCTCTGCACGCGCCTCGACATTCGCCTTCGCTTTTAGTTTTTGTGTCATGCGGCCTTCCGCTCGCCCCACGCAGCACATGAACGCAGCTTTGTTGACGAGAAGATGGGGTGAAACATTGGGGTGAAACATTGCGAAAGCACAATCTTTTCAGATTGAGGGAGAGGAGAGGAATGGAAGAAAATACCCGAAATGAGTGAACACTACTACGCTAAACTTTAAAAGACCGAATTAGGAAGTGGATGAAACACATCAAAACTTACAATTGAAAAGATCGGAGCGAAGGAAGCCGAGGGCGGGCGAGCGTCGAGGCTCCCGCAGACGACCGACGATGCTCGACACAATGCGCAGATCGCGCTCCACGGCGCCTGCCGACTCTAGCGTCAGCACCTGAAACGTCACTTTGCATTACGAGGATGATTTTAGCATGCCCACTGACCAAAAGGACTCTGAATGAACAATTTCCATGCCGAGGTATTGATTTTCACGCAAATTAGCGAATCACCCTCTCACCTCGTATGAATCTCTCGCCGCGTCCTCGCGTCGCTCGCCGCAGCCGCCGACGACGAGCACGCGTGCCGCTGCTTGTCGCATCGCCTGGAACGCCGATCCTGAGTCTTCCTCGAGAAAAACAATGCACGAGACGCGGAAAAAAGAGAAAAGACGGGGGATTATGATCGAGTGACTTGCAGTCTTTGCTGCAAAACATGGAAAGGCGTTTTACGAAGAAGAGACGGGCGAAGAGAGGCAATTGGCAAACAGAAGAAGAAGGGACGTGTGCTGAAAAAGTGCTGCTCACCGACGTGGACGACTTAGTGAAGGGGAGAAGGACGCCGAGACGAAGAAGGAGAAGAAGGGGGACGGCCACCGACCGACCGTCGGACGCGGCGACCACTAAGAAGAATTGAGTTTGCACACTGGCCGACGACGCAAAGGGGGAGCGAGGGACGAAACTCAAAAGAGGGGGGTCGGTTGCAAATTTCGAGAGGGCCGGCCACTCTTTCACTTTGTGAAAAAAAAAACCCGACGTCCTAGTCGCGGCGACTCTTGTTGTCCCCGCGTAGCGCCCGCGCCTCGAAACAGCTGTGCCCCCTGCAGCCCAACATCGATGACCAATGCACGCGCTGTGTGCAAGTCAGCAAGCATCTTGTTGGCGCGTCTCGAGTGTCACGTGAGGGGATTCTCTGGTTTGGTCTCTCTCGACAACAGAGAGTCTCTTGGGAATTGTGGCACGCGCTGCCATGAAAGACATGATGCATGGCTTTGTCACGAGTGCCAAGAAAAGAGTTCTTCGAGAGAAGAAGAAAGTGGAACAACAAAACTGCTCGATCCCAATGAGCCTTCGATCCCCCGAGTTGATCTATGGCATCGCCGAGAAGAAGCTCGAAGGGTCAACCGCAAGAAGAGAGTGGGTGAGGAGTGTTGACCCTTTGAACAAATATTGAAGAAAGGGCACGGACGGAAGAGATCAGTGGGCACCAAGTGCTGGTATCTATTGATTCTCACAAGGAGCACCACTGCGAGTCGGACCGCGTCGGCTTGGCAACTCCACGGCAGACACCGACTTATCATTTTTTGCTACCCACTGCGACCCTCTCGCTGTCACTGTCCGCGACCACTCCGAGCGCCCCGCGCGAGCGTGCCTACAACGTGAGCGCGTCGGGCATTGTGTTGACTCGTCTGCCCCGGCCAGGCACCTCGGCTGGTCTTTCTTTTGCTCTTCTCCCCTCGTCCAAATGGCAATGGCCAGGACCCTATTGGTCTGCGTCCTTCTATTAGGGGCCCAATTGGCCCGCGGTGATGAGGTGAAGAAGAAGAAGAATGAGGACAAGAAGGTCGAGGAGGAGAAGCCGCCGGTCACTGGACCTGAAGTGGAGACGAACTTCGGCCGGATCCGCGGCTTCTTACATCCGCTGACAAATGGCGGCGAGGCGCGCGTCTTCCTCGGAGTCCCATTTGCCAAGCCGCCAAAGGGTTTCCTTCGCCTCGAGGTGAGAGAGAGAGAGAGAGAGAGAGAAGATGAACACACGTGAGGGTCTTGAAAGATCGTGTGCGCTCAGATTTCGACTCATGATTGTTCAAGATTACCTTGAAATATCTTAAAGAGTTTCAGAAACCTATTCCACCATTGAAGTGGAACACGACGTTGGAGACGACGAAGTTCGGCCCGGCTTGTCCACCCCATGCCGCTAGCCAGATCATTGGGGACACGGACGAAGATTGCCTCTATCTCAACGTCATCACGCCGAAGGAGAAGGTTTGCGAGTTTACCTCGAACAAACATTGTTACCGTTCACTGGTAAAACGCGCTCTTTAAAAGCCACAACCCAGGGAGCTGATTGCCAAATTAATTACAGAGACTTCAGCTTTCTGATGTGAAACACACCTGAAAGGAATCTTTCAGTCATCAGATGATCGCGGCTACGCTGTTCTGTATTTCGTCCACGGCGGCGGTTATGAAGTCGGCGCTGCATTTATTCACGGTTACAAGGCGTTTGCTGAGAAGTTCATCACTCGAGATGTCATCGTTGTCACGGTTTCGTATCGTCTTGGACCTTTTGGTGAGATTTCCCGACAGTCCAAAAGCATAATTGAAGCTGCAAAATGACTCCAACCGAAGTAGTGAAGCCGAAACATTTCAGGATTCTTTTCTTCTGGCGACCGTATTCTTCCTGGAAACCTCGGACTCTGGGATCAAGCAGCGGGCCTCAAGTGGACATCGCAGAACATTGCCGCTTTCGGAGGGGATCCATCGCGGGTCACGATCTGGGGCTACAGCGCCGGAGGCGGCAGCGTCTCGCAACTCTCTATCTCACCTATTGCTCAAGGTTTTTGAGATTCCCGTTTTTGACAGTTCGCGATTTGCAGAATTCATGGCTGGAAGCATTGAAATGAGCGGCTCAGCATGGCACAACTGGGCGATCAATGGCCGAATCGTCAACAACAGCTTGGCATTGGCCAACGAGCTTGGATGCAAGCAGCACAGTCAGCAATTTTCAGTTTGAAGAGAGTGCAAAAATGTTTCAAACTGCACAATTAAGAACTATTCAATCTGTTGGGTAGTACGAAGTCCGGACGGGAACTTGCAGTAATTACAAAAGATGCATTTATCTAAATGCTAAAACAAAGTTTTCAGCTCCATCTCCTAAAGACTCGCAAGGAGTCAAGGACTGTCTGAAGATGAAATCTGTGGCCGAGATCCACGCAGCCGTTGAGAAATTGGTTCGAAAACAAAAACATGACGATTCTTTAGGGCGTAACAGCTTACGATCTGTCAATGCTGAAGTTCGGTCCGCATATCGACGGAAAGCTTGTTCCCAACACTGCCGAGGAGACGGTCAAGGTTGGAAAGCCGAAGCGAGCCATCATCGGACTGTCGAGCGCCGAGTCCGCGTGGTTCAGTGAGTTACCACTTCTTCGTGAAAAGCTGACAAACTAAGTTTAGCTATTCACGGAAAGTCCAAGGGTCTCTGTTCTTTCGGAATTGAACGAGAAGACTTTAAGAAGTTCGGCGAGAAGCAGCTCGTGGATTTCATTAAGACCGTTGTTGCCAAGAAGGAATACTTCGGCGAGAATGCAGACAAGGCAGCAGCCAAGATTATTGAAAAGGTTAGGATGACTTCGAGTTGTCATTCCGTAGAAAGAATGTTTCTCATGATATTAAAGCTGTGAAACTCTCTTATTTCATTGCAGTATGTTGAAGAAGACAAGCCGGCAAACGCGGATTACAAGTTCTACCTCGAGCGTTACACAAAGATGCTCTCGGATCTGCAGTTCAACGTCGGTTCCCTTCGGGAGGCACAGTCCAAACTCCGGGAGGGCTGGCCGGTCTACCTTTACCTCTTCGATCACTTCAATCCGAACATCATCAAGGATGACGACCCATTTACTGGTACGTTTCAGCATTTCAACAAGAGAGTCTCGACTGTGAAATAACTCATTGCGTCAGCTGCAAAGAGCATTGCAAAGAGTAAATGTTTAGGTTCTCCACATACAAATGAGTACGCCTATCTGTTCGATGTCTTCACTCTGGGCAAATTCGATTTCAAGGAGGAAGACAAGGTTTATTTGTTCCCACGAGACCTGAGACAGATTTAGACTGTCGAGAAGACACTAATCGAAGCATTTATCAACTTTGCAAAGACAGGAAATCCGTCGACGGACGATGTCATTTGGCCCGGGATTTCACAAGCGGATCCTTTCCAATATCTCGCCATCAATGGAAATCCAGAGATTCGCGAGAACCTCTTCAAGGAAGAGGTCGAGTTCTGGCAACAGGTTAGAGTTGGCTGCAGTTTTGAGAGAATTTCTTTAGCTGAGCAAGGAGTTCAAGTACGACTTGATCGAGTTGCCAGCGCCGAAGCCACCAAAAACGAAAGCGAAGAAGGAAGAAGCAAAGAAGCCGGAAAAGAAGAAGGAGGAAACCAAGAAGGAAAAGAAGGAAGAGCTCTAAACAGGGGAACTCAAGACATGTCATTTCATTGCGGGATCAAACCTCACTTGTTGTAGCTTGAATAGGACATCATGCGACGAATGAATATGAATGTTCATGAGTTTCAACTGAGCAGTGATACGTTGTGCCTTTCAGAAAAGCACTAAGTGCTCCACTCAGGGTTACTTTCAGATTCGTTTCAATGTGTTTGTACATGAAGCGGCAAAAGCTCGTCATGCTTTTTTTAGATTCTTTATTTCATTGATTTAGTTCACCAGAAAGACGTGTAGAAAGCTTCGAAGCACAAACTCAAAGATAAAAACTGTTCATCAACAACACAGCAACAGACCCACAATCAGTAAAGGTTTGAGATCGGCATAAGAACCATTGCTCTGGTGAATGAGCCCTCGGTCCTTCTCGCTTGCTCCTTGCAGCTCTCGCACAAAGCCTCTGGAAGCTTCTCCTCTTTGTCCTTGAGGGCGTCGAGGGCCTTGTGGAGACAATAACATTCACGACAAGAGGGCGAATATGCGTCGTCACCGATTCCGTCCTGGATAGGCGCAGGTAAAGAGGTCTGTTTGTCCGTGACAATACCTTTTGTCCGGCCTTGAGGCGTGTGAAGATAGCGGGTCGCCGCTGGCACGAGTCACGACACTCCGCCGTGAGCAGCTGGACGTCGTTCAAAAGTGCCAACAAGCTGGTGACTGGAGGAATCTTCGCGCCTCGTGGGAGAAACGGCTGAAATGTTTTGTCAACTCAGTGTGTGACGTTTACTGCAAACGCGTCGGGTTAATGAAGAAAGGCATCAGTCAATGCGTTGTGTAACCCGTGCTCCAAAGGAAACACTGATCATTTTCAAATGTACATATCTCTGGTCGAGAACATGAGCAGCTCGAGACAGCAAAGAAGAACATCGTTCGAAACGTACCTCTCGATTAATGTCTGAATTGAAAGCGGTGATGAAGACCCGTTTGTTCTTTTCTAACAGTTGCCGGCATGTTCGATCCAAATCAATGAACTGCAAGCATCACCTCCGTATACAAGAACTTACAAATTGTCCCTCGTCAATGAGCACGACATCTACGGTCTCGTCGAGCAGCTCGGCGGTCACATCGCCCAAGTAGTGCGCCTTCAATGTCTGCCCTCTGCCGATCTCCTTCGGGTTCCTGCACTGAATATTTATCACAAAGTGCCACCAACCCATCACGTCCGGCGACCAAGTCATCGTGAAATCGATTGTCTTCGTCGTATTTGACCAATCGACAGTTCTTGCCCTCTTCTTCCAGCTTCTTGTAGGTTTCAAGCAACACAGTCGTCTTGGATGAACACATCGGGCCAGTTATCAGGGTCAATGTCGGTTCGATCGACGGACTTCTCAAGTATTCAACCCGGTCCACAAGAGAAAGCAGTTCGGCAACTGGCTTTTGGACCTAGAGGTTCCTGTTCAAGTCTTGAAACTCACTTCGCCATTCTCGTCAATGTTCAGCGCGGAGACGTAGACATGCTTGCGGAAGACCTCAGCTAGGTACTCGCAAACCTTTGGCAGATCTTGATACTGAAAAAGCCTTCATAGTGTTGTAGGAGAGGAGAAACTTACCAAGTGACCGTCGTCGATGAGAATCACGTCGACGTTTCGGATCAGTCTCGGGTTCATTGGCCAAAGTCGATCCCTGCAAAATGAAAAGGACATTAGGTACTTCGCAAAACAACAATTTGATCGCGGTCTGAAACGAAGTGTGTAACAAGTCTGAAAGGTTCGATTTGTGAGACGACTCGATTAGACGCATTCTTTTGGAAGTATTTCATTGAACTAGCGAAACTTACAAAAATCGAATCAGACTCTGACCTCATCCATTGATCGCTGCTCGAGGCGAGAAAGAGCACCCGCTGTTTTTCTTCTTCCTGCTGGCGCTTGCCTTCCAGCTCGAGTCGGCGCCTGCAACGCCCGGAGAGTCTTCGTATCAGCTACGAACTGTCCCCCTTTGACACCCGCTCATCCTCCCTCGGGATGGCCTTCTTATTAGGGTTGGGCACCGAATACTCGAAAACCGAGTTTTTCCGAGTAATACTCGGCTTTTTCAAAACTCGGAAAAACT
>JAQIXL010002515.1:0-12829 GCA_034700245.1 Poikilolaimus oxycercus | reverse complement strand
TTTTGATCAGCGCGAAAAGTTGTCCAGGGTAGTGGTCTTCGCTTAGAAATCCAAGATTCGGCCAAGGTATTGCCGCGAGGACTTTTAGTCTCTCGGATATCTTGTCTTAATAAGTCGGACAGTGCTTGCAAGGAATTTCAGATGACGCTGATGCCCGGATCAGTGCTTCGTTTCCATTTCAAAGGTCACTGCATTGTGATAGCATCTCTCTACTTTTTTGCCGTTGTGCCCTTAATGCTGATGGTGTTAGGCGAACCGCAAAGGTCCGATGTTGTCGCTTACTTCGCAGAGGTTTGCGTTGGCACATGACAAAAGACATTGCATAACATGCCACAGAATTCCGACTTTTTGGCGTTGAAGTTCATGGAGAATCCATCAGTAATGATTTATGTGAATGAGGTCAGCCCCATGCTGCTTTTGGGTACAACAATGGCCATGACCTACGCCTCGCTGGTGGTTTGCTTCAGCATCGTCTACATTGGAGCCATGTTGTCTCTGTTGTTTTCTTACTCATTTCGTCATTTAGATTTTACAATCTGCACAGCATTCGAAACAGTCTTCAAGAACGAACACGACAGTTACAGCGAAAGTTTTTTCGTCTACAAATTTTGCAAGTAAGATTTGCCGTCAATAACTAGAAAATGTTTTCTTAAGCTTCTCTTGCCATTGATCGTGCTGGTAATTCCCTTCTTCACCATGGGCGCCGTCATCGGCTTGCAACTAGATGCCCAAAGTAAGTCGAAAGCCGAGTGTGAAGAAATCTTGGGCAGATCTCTGCCACTGGTGTCAAGTCGTGTTCAGTCTGCATTCGCCCCTCAGCGCACTTTTCATCATTGGGCTGACAAAGCCCTATCGACGAGCAGTTGCGAAGTGGATTCATTGCTGCTGAGCTGTACACTATGTTCTGTATGAAAGAAACTCCTGTTCTAGCGTCATTAAAAATGTGTTGTGGTACACATTTGCGCTGCATGTGAATCGACTTTGCACTGAAGCAATCACCTTTCGGCAAGGGGAAGTGTAGTGCGAGCCGTTCAAAGTGTAGTGCGGGCGGGCCCTAGCCATCAGCAGCGTGGCGCAGCGGAAGCGTGCTGGGCCCATAACCCAGAGGTCGGTGGATCGAAACCACTCGCTGCTATGTCTTTTTGCTCGACGACAAAATATGCGTTACCTCGGAAACACGATGCGGATCTTTGTCTTTCGCAATTTCGATGCCGAACTGCGGCATCTTGGTTGTTTGGGTTCTGGTACCAGCTTCGCTGCAACAAGGAAAATTGTTGTGGGACTTTCTTCTCTGATTGAGGTGCGATATTCACATTTACCAGTCAAGGATGCTTTCAGGACGGCGTGTTCTATTGCTGTCCCCCATTCTCCTTCTCCTTTTCTTCTACCGACATCAGTACGTTATTCTGGCGTATTTTTCACTGAAATGAGAGAGCTTACAATGCAGGGTTGGCACTGACGCGCTGAATGACACTTCGGTCGAGCACCATGCTATCTACCGTCGATGGGAGGGAAGAAATGCAGGTTTGTGTAACAACGTACAGCTTTTGCGCCCTCTAGAGCTCCCTTCGTTTGACTACGAAGTTGTCGAGAAGGACTATGAGGATGAGGTCATCCACCTATTGAATATGACAGATGTTGTATCCAAGCACGAGGAGCATCTTCGTGTTGTGAGTGCATGTACAAACGATGCCATTTCAGAATGGTTCCATCCTATTCAAGGACTTCTCCTTCGAAGATGAAGCAGACCCTCAAACTGAACAGGTTGACTTTCGCAGAGACATTCAAGATTTTAGTCGATCTCAAGCGTGTGGGTGTCATCGACGTTTTGGCTGGCTTTGGCGTTCCTAGTCACTCTGATTTAGTCGCAATAAAGCAGTTACATGAATGTTGCTTGCTACTCACAAGGAGCATGGTTATTCCAGCACAAAAGATTGAGGATAGTCAGTTTGTGGCACAGTCACCACTGTGGCAGAGATGTGCGTTGAAGAAAATTTTCGAGCCGTGGAACGTTGAACGGCTCTTCGTTGAATTCCCCAAAAACCGTTGAACGTTGAACGGTTTTCGTTGAAGTCAAAAATTAGCAAAACAATGCTTTCTAGACCAAAAAAAGTGCGGTTTCTGACGGAGTGGCAGTTTTCGCGTAACAATTTGTAACGAGATGGCACCGAAATGGTCCGCCAAGCAAAATAAACCATTAAGATTGTACATATTGGTGCCACACCAAGTCAAGCAATAGAGTGGTAAAAAGTCGGCGATTTCACCACTTTTGTACGTTTTGCCTCTACGCTTTTCAACGGTTATGACCGGCTCATTTTCGTAGAACGTTGAACGGCCTTCGTTGAAAGAAAAACCCCGTTCAACGGCCGTTTCGTTGAACGAATTTTCGTTCAACGCACATCCCTGCATTCAAGTCAAAGCGAAAGCGTCTACCTGAAGAAACATTTGTAGGCCACTCGAGTTGATAAAGGGCTGCTGCTCGTCAATTTTGAGGATTGGAGGAATTGGAGGAAGAAATTCCGCCCCGACCTAAACACTAAACTTGTTTTGCAATTTTTAAAACCCTCGAGAGAAGATCGGCGTTCACAAAATAAGATTGCTTCTTCGTTAAGCCATTAATTGTCTAAAGAAACTCGTCGTTGAAAAAGAAAAATGCTTGCAATTTCTATGTCAACTGCCGATTGTCGACTAGTAAAGGTCGCATATTGGTCACCACTTGGAATCATTTTTTTCTTAACAAATTATTAGGACTGGAAACGACGAACTTACCTGACTTGTGTGGAAATTTACGAAAAGATTCGGCAAGACGAAAATTCACATGAGAGGCGAAGAACGAGTCACCCTTAAATCACGTCGATGTCTTTGTTTTGTCTGTGAATTTGCCTCGTTTGTAGTCGCTATATAAGGAGGGCACGCCGAAGACGGAGAGGAGCTGACAATTCGCCCTTCAGCGTTTTGCCTGGTTCTCTATCTGTTACACGAATCACAAGAAATATTGTACACGGCTTTACTAAAAATGCGAAAATGATCGGCGACTATAGACGTCCTTCGCGTATTGACACCCGAACTTCAAGACGAGATTGACTTTTTTGACGTATGGAATCAGCGCGATCGTGAAATCCACTCCTATGTAGTTGAACTACCGAACAAAACTTTTTTGTACGTGTTGCTGTGATGCTCTAACTATCGTTGAATAAAAGTTTCTGTGGAGAAGCGGAAAGAAGCGGCACCCCCAGCAGTCTTATGTCCTCTGCAAGCACGGCGAAAACGGGACGTCATAACAAGAAGCAGTTTACAGTTTGAGGGTCAAATAATTCCTTGATATGCACGGCTTTTATTGCATTCACTTGTTTCTTTTGAACATAGAGAAGAGATGCAGTTTCAAGATTTTTCACCTTGTAAAGTGTTTGCCTACGTCGTTCTTTGGTCTTAAATCTTGCCGGACGAGAAGAAGATGATTCGCTTCTTTTGAAGGAATCGCAAATGCGTCTCGTTTCCCGCCGCGCTTCAACCTAAATGTTTTGGCTGGTAGCGAGGGCCGCGACTTAAATGGCGTTTCCATCGACAAGCTCGCTTCTGACTCACTTGCCTTCGCATCTTGTGCGAGGGTCTTTGACGGCGCCCGAATTGGGGGGGGGGGGGGACAAAACAACGTTCGCATTGCTCTTCGTTGCCCAGGAAGACTGAATGCAGTTAGAATAGGAAACAAGGGAAGACATGAGTGTCGAGCAATAAGAAGCAGAAAGGATTGGAAATGTTTTAACGCTGAAGGAAATCAAAGCACGATATCGCAGAGTCTTTCTATGGATGATGAGGTTATCACAGCTGTTCAAAACATGGCACAATCTCTTACTATGAAATAAATTGGTCTCTAAAAGAAGTTGCTCTAAAGATAAACAAGCGAGAAGCTTCATTTTAGCGTCTTCCAAAACGTCTCAGCTGATTGGCCACAGAAAAGTGTGCCGGGCTGTTGCCGTCACGAGGGATTCCCAGCGATCCATTCTGGATGGAATTCCTCTCTCTGTCACGAAGATTCCTCTCATAGCGTGTGTTCTTGCTGAAAATCTCTGAAGTCGAAAAAAAGTGATTATCTTACAATTTCTGGTTGATTTTCTTCTGAACGGTGAGCTTTAGCAGAGGCGTTACAGGCAAACCCGTGGCTCGTGCGACGTACTCTGATTGACTTTGTTTACTTGCTTTTCATCCGCAAACCAGTAATCGCACAGATGTTCTCTTGTGCAAACGGCTCAAACTTCTTCGTGGTCTCGCAGATCGAGAACCTGGTCAACAAGTCGCCAGGTAGTGCCTATAAGGCTAGTTCATGTATCTCATGCGCAAAACTTACCTTGGCTAGGATATGACTGACGAGAGGGCCTATTCCGAACTGCTTCGGTGGATCTTCTCGAAGTGCCTGTTCAATGTCCACATGAACACCAAAGGTTCCTTCGTTAATGAAGAAACGACCGGCTTCGACGGGTTTGAAGCAGGTCACGGTTCGTTGACGACGTGAAGTTCGGAGTGACATTCGAATCTCGCCTCGTTCTTGCTCCGATGAATTGTTGTATAGTGGAATCTGGAGAGCTGCTGGTGGAATCAGCGATGCAGCTTCTGTCGCTTCCGAATCTTCAAACTCCTGTCCGTCGTCCTCTTCGTCATCGCCAATGAGAAATTCAGCTAATGGCTTCCTTTCAACAAGGTCCCGTGAAGACAAGAGTGGAGAATCGTCTTGAGCCATAAGTGATGGAGGGTTTCGTTGATTGTTGCATAGAAATATCGCCATCTGGACGGGGAGAGTCATTGATTTGATCTGGAAATAATAAAATTAAAGTTAGAGAATTAATGAAAACCTCCGATGAAGACCAGCTGTTGGCTATGTGCTTTCGCAACATGTCGAAGAGACCACTGTACCGATACTTTGAAGCCTAAACAGCAACAGCGTCGTTAAAATTGAAAATGCTTTTCCTTACCACATACTCAAAGAGCTTCTTCGTCTCGCTTCCAGGAATTTCGCAGAAATAACGGTCAAAGAAATCCCGGCAACGGTCTTGAAGTTCCCAGGCTCTGTAACTCGGAATATTATGTTCAATGGCACAGGTCGAAAGCTAACTCGAACTTCTGCGCGAGAACAGCAAGCTGACAACAGTTCTCTGCGGTGACGTAACGAAGGTCAGGCGAGGCGATTGAGGCCTGTAATTCGGGGTGTTCTTGTATTGCTCAAAGATTTTGGCACATATGCATCAAGGTCGATGAGGGGGGGGGGTCTACTCACCGGACACCGAACTCACCTGTAGAAAAGTCCGCAGACCACTCGCATTAATATACGGTAGTTCTTCGTCGATTCTGATCACGTGTGGAATCGGCGGCACAAATTCCACTCCAACCTAAACACTGCTTAAAAACGTAAATAGTCGTTCAAACCTTCGATAGAACTTCAGCATTAATAAAGTAAGACTGAGTAATCGATAAACCGGTCACTATCTAAAAGAGTACGCATCGAAGAAGAAGAAAAGACTCACAATCTCGACATCATTAGGCGAATGTCGACTGGTGAATGTGGCAAAGCGCTCGGTGAAACGATTCATCACTTCAAGAGAACTTGAAAGACGATCTCAGTGAGGTTTGCGCTGACATTTGCAAAACACGCGTTTCTGGACAAGCAAGAAAAGAGAATGCGAAGGGTCACAGACGCCACGGTCCTTGTATACCAACACAGAAGTCGGATATTTGCGCGCCTGTCGCGACTTCAAAGAGAGCGATTCATGATTATGACTAGGCCTGTGCTGACGGTTCGCTATAAGTATTAAGATGAAAGGGAGAGGATAGTCGCGGCTCTAATGCGGCCTTGTGATAAAGACTTGTTTATTGAACTATGTAGCAGGGCGCGATATCGAGCAATCGATGATTCGAGATTCAAACGTGTTTAAATTAGCAACGATAAGGAGAAGAAAAACGAGAAAAGGAAAATGTCGACCAATTTCAATATTATCGAGATCGAGACCCACTTATGAATGGCGTTCACGATATCACGAAAAGAAGACGTGTCCGTCACGCTCCGGCACGCGGACGCACGCATGTGGTCGCATGAAGAATGCCGCCGTCGGCACTACGATCCATAAAACATTTTTTGATCTGAAAAAATAAAGGAAGACTTTTTTGGGTCTGCCAGTTGACCCTATTTTTTGGGCAACGTTGAGTAGTGCAAGAGTTGATGGAGCGTCACACAAATCGTGCTGCTTGTGTTTGTAACTGTGCATGTTGTGCGGAGAGAAGACTATCAGCTTCCCGTCACCAACTCCCGTGGACTATTGGGGAGCGTTCACTGATCGCCCACTCTTCAACATGCGAGAGAGCGTTTTTCTCTGCTTGTCTAACCCCCGCCGACCCGGCGCACCTTCTCTCTTCCCCTCCTACAAGTCCCTCGCCGTCTCATTGACGTCGGTTTAATTACCCAAGTTTGAGGTAATTTCTCGTTCTAGCTCAGGGCTTGCCTTGTGGCTACAACTAAATTTTGGAACGCGCTGCCTCGGCGGCGCACATTTGACTAGCTATACCAGCCACTTGTACAATACTAATGGCAGGTTTGTCGTCATTGAAGAATTGCTCAAAATGATCCTTTCAAGCAGTAAAACCTTTATTGCATTTATTCCCGCATCTAACACATGGCACTAATGACTAGGGTGAATCACAATAACACCGGGTATGAGGTTGCAAGGTTGGTAAAGGAAGCTGATGATATCTTCATAAGCCTAGCTTTTGTGATATCTCATAATTTTGCGCAAAAATGGAATAGACTTTGCCGTAAGTCACCGGATCGTCATCAAACGCACGCGGATCGAAGTAGCGTCTCATCTCCTTTTCGACGTTTGCTCGATGATTTTTTGAGAATCGTGCTACGTTGCATGATTTTGACGCCACACTGCTGAAAGATCAAACGCATCTTCGAAAAAAGAGGCTTACAATTTCTTTCGAATACTCCTTCGCACATCTTGCATTAGTTTTGTGTTCATCGGAAGATTCAGAGCGGCCGCCGTGTATTCTGAAGGCGATTAACTTTAAAACTTGTTCTACCTGTTATGGCACTGACATTTTCCTTAGAAAACGTTTCGAGCCTGTGCGAATTTTGTCTAATGCTAAAAATGGCGCATATCGGCGGTGGAATTGCCTAAACGAAGTTCAATTTGGTTCTTGTTAGACCTTGGCGATGATGTACTTGACGAGTTTCTTAACGTTTGCAGTTCTAGGCTGTCCTTCGCGGAGCAGTTGTTCGATGTCGACGTGAATGTTGAAGCGAGGCTCGACGATAAAATAACGTCCAAGTTCCACCGGCTTGAATTTCCGCTTGAAACGGCGATGTTCTTTTACAGGAACTGGTTCTCTCGTCTCAGAGACGGTCTTCAACATGCAAGGTTTAAAAAAAAATAAAGATTGACCGTGGTCGGCTGAAAACTACAGAGTGGGAGCTGTGAAGTTGCTTCTGTCGCCTCAGAAACGGTCTGTAGCAAGCAGTTCTTTCCAATTGTTAAGGCTGACCGTGGTTGGCTGGAAGCTGCACAATGGGAGCTCTAATGCAGGATGTTCATTTGTTGTCGAAACTGGCTCATCATCGTCGCTTAAATCCACCACTATGGGTGGCTTTCGCTCGATAAGGAGTTCCACTGGCTGTGCTAGCCTCCGTTCAAAGAGAGACGGCGGCCCGCGTTTGCTGTTCCACAACGCCACTCCTATCTCAATGGGAACGACGAGGGTCTTCGTCTGTTTCCCCGGTTCGTAGGCAACAAAGCAGCAAACCTCGGTTTGAGACCATTCTGAGGCGATGTGTTGTCGCAGAATTGAAAAGAGCCAGCTGGAGCGATATCGGGAGGCCTGAAGCAATCAAATCAGTTGGTCTTGTCGGGGATTCACTTGCCAAATATTCAAATAGCGCTTTGATATCTTCTTGCGCAATGTCGGCAATGTGACAGTGGATAAATGCTTCGCAGTTGTCTTGGAGTAGCCATGAACTAAGCGGTAATCACAAATTCGTTGCCAAAATATTGTATGTATTCAACCCACTCAAATTTGAGGGCGATAGCGGCTAACTGACAGCAGTTCTCGGTTGTAATTTCAAGAAGGTCGGGTGATGAAATCGTGGCCTTAAAACAGTTGCTTAATAATGGCGGTTAAAACCTGTAGAAAACGTTGAAATCCTTGAGCGTTAACGAAAGGCAGCTCTTCGCATATTTCTAAAATTCGAGACTCCGATTGTCCAAGCACGACGCTAATCTGCACGTTTCTTATCGATTTTGACTTCTTGATTGAATAACCCTCGCGAGGGCGTCGGCGCTGACGAAGAAGGACTGTCTTTGGGACAAGCCGGACACTATCTGGAATATTGGCAAAGAGCCAGTTTCTGTTCGGGGATAACGCGAAGCTTACAATTTCAATGTCGGTCGGAGAGTTTGGGAACGTGAAGCTGGCGACCGTGACTTCATTCGTGGAAGAAACGTTCATTCAGTCTAGTTTTTTTAAAGCCTTGAGAGAAGAAGACAGACACTTGTTAGATTGAAAACGCGTTCACAAGTCATTTCTCTCAGCACAAAAATCTTCAATCAGTCACAGAAATTTTTTTTCAGCTCAATGACTGAATTCCAAGAGACTGTGAGATCATACGAGGCATTTGAAACATTTGAGACAAATTTTTATCAATATTCACAAAAAAAAATCAACACAGCATTCCGCGGACGAAAGTCTCGTGACAGCTTCTCCTAGTGCTTCTGCTGACGTCAATGCTCACGTTTCTAGTCGACTCTCGTGAGAGGAGGGAGAATCTTGTCGATGCCGCACAGAAAAGCATTACATGCACTACTGTCTAAAAATGCGAGAGATTCTGTCTGCTTCTCTCGGCCGACCCGGCGCGCCTTCTCCTTTCCCGCCCTTCAAGTCCCTCGCCGCCCCATCGTCGTCGGTTTAATTACCCAAGTTTGAGGTAATTTCTCGTTCTAGCTCAGGGCTTGCCTTGTGGCTACAACTAAATTTTGGAACGCGCTGCCGCAGGCGGCGCACATGAGAATCGAGTGGGAGTGGATTGTTTGATTTGCTTGATTGAAGTGTTGTCAGCGCCATTGACCTAAGGCCGGTCGCAGATATTTGAAAGCCCGATTCATGAGACAATTAAAAGGACAAGCGCACAGAACAACTATTCCTCCGATGAAACGCATCGTTTTTTTTGCAGCAATGAGTCGAAAAACAACCGAGTCGACAATCCGCCGAATACTGAAAAACGAGTGCTTCTCATCATACATATGGGCTGTTGCTGAAACTCATGGCAAACCAAATATTCAAGTCGTTCCTCGCTGCGAAACGCAGTCCTGCGAACTTCAAAGCAACAGTCAAGTTCACTGCTTGCCGAGCCCACCCTTCCATTGTTTCAGTGCAACAATAGGCTGTTACCAACTCACTCGTCTGCGCACTTTGTCACCAGCCCTTCCGCCGCTCACTCTTGCGAGACGAGCAAACCAGCACCGGCCACAATGGCAAAGGAAGGGAGTAGGTAGAGAAGAGAGACAGCCAAGGTTCTACGCAAGCCATTGTTTTTCCCGTTTTGCTCGAACGCGCGGGCAGTGGCAGGACGACGACGACGACGGCGAGTGAAAGAACCTGAAAACATCAAAAGGAGCGCGAGCGTCTTGACCCGGCAACTTTTTTCGACACGGGGGTGAGACGGCGTTTGGGCGCTGACCCTGCCCGAGAAGGCAAATTACAACGAGACCCTGCCTCTCTCTTCAACCTTCTCGTCCGAAAAATCTGCACCCGACGATGTTCACCGGAAAAATACGATCTTTACCGGATCCGACCTACAAGTTCCACTGAAGAAGAGTGCAGTACCTAGAAGAAGATGAAAATTACTCGATACGCGAAAAGAAGAGAGAAACTGTTTTTACCTTGAAGAGTTGAGAACGGAGCGCCGTCAGTGCGCGTCCTGTAGAGATAGTGGAAAGATGAAACCAAATTGCATGAAACTTCCGAAATCGATGCATCTAATGGCTGGCGACAATCATTTCCGGCTACTCTCCTAGGGTTTCTTTCGCATTCGAAACAATATGCGTTGAAAACCCTGAAAATGAACGTCGGACGTTTGAAAATGTTTTTAACCGTGTACAAAATGAATTATTGTAGTTTCTTATCAAGGTTTCTGTCTCTATCCTGAAACCTCTTTGAATTCTGTCGACTGATCTTCCACCTGTCACTAAAAATTGCTCTAGCGGAAGATTCTCGATTGTCTCATCTGTTGACGGGCCGCGCAAGTTAGGTTTCAAACGCCTGACCTTGAGGGGGGTTCGTCGGTGCGCTTAGCAAGTTTTTCGCCGGCGCGCATCGCCACTCACATTCCGAGACATCGCCCGTTGCCCCCGTCCACGCCCTGCCATTGTGGACGGCACTGCCCCTTCCCCTTCTTCCCCTCTCCTCCTTCTTGCCGGGTATAAAAAGAGCGAGCCACGTCGAAAAAGTCACTCCCGGTGCCCAGCCATGGACCTCGAGACTCGCATCAAGGCTTACCGCTTCGTGGCCTATTCGGCCATCGCCTTCTCCGTCGTCTCCGTCCTGACGGTGGCGATCACCCTGCCGATGGTCTACAACTACGTGCACTCCGTCCGCCGCACCATGCAGGGCGAGCTCACATTCTGCAAGGTCCGTTTGCCTCGTCCGTAACCCGTACCAATTGTGTTTCAGACCTCGGCCAAGGAGATCTGGGGTGAGGTGACCGTGCTCAAGAGCATCCCCGGCACGCCCGCCAACCGTACCGCTCGTCAGAGCGGCTACGACGGAAACGACGAGAATGTCCAGGGAGGATTCGTCGCTGGAAACACAGGATCCGCCGGCTCGTGCTCGGCTTGCTGCTCTGGAGGTGGCCCTGGAGCCCCTGGAGTGCCCGGAAACAACGGACGTCCCGGAGCCCGTGGAGCCGACGGTCTGCCCGGCGCCCCCGGTCGCAGCGCTGTCACTCCTTGCGCCCAGACCACCCGCGCTCCTTGCCGTCCTTGCCCCGCTGGACCTCCCGGACCTGCTGGAGCTCCCGGACCTTCTGGAGACGCCGGACTTGATGGAGCCCCTGGTGGCCCTGGACCCGATGGAGCTCCCGGAGGCCCTGGACCTGCTGGAGCCCCTGGATACTCTGGAGCCCCTGGAGCGCCTGGAGCCCCTGGACCCAACGGACAGGATGCTGGAGATGGTGGCTTTGTCGCTGGAGCCCCTGGACCGGCCGGAGCCCCTGGAGCTGCCGGACCCGCTGGACCCGCCGGAGGACCCGGACTCGATGGAGGACCCGGTGGACCCGGACCCAAGGGAGCGCCTGGACCCGCTGGCAACCCTGGACCCGACGGACAGCCTGGAGCTCCTGGAGCCCCCGGAATCCCCGGATCCTCTGGACAGCGCGGAATCTGCCCCAAGTATTGCGCCATCGACGGAGGAATCTTCTTCGAGGACGGAACTCGCCGTTAAGCGGGAGCCGCAGTTCATCAACATGCTCCTTCTTCTCCCTCTTAGTCTCAGCCTTGATCGAGTCCTGCCGGGATTCTCAAGAAAATAAACGGATTCTACTCCGTAGTTGTGCCTGAATACGTTTGAAGGGAGTGCCACACTTGGGTCTCTAGCATGGCTGAGTTCTCTCCAGTCAGTTCGTTAACGATACCCGGGAAATCAATTTGTGGGAATTTGTAGATTCTATGGCGTAACTTGTCTCACAAGAACCTCCACGAAGGAGATGTCAGTCGACGCGATCACATTCATGCAAAACCTCACTCAAGCTTCTCAACCAAGTCATCTGCATCACACGAGACGCCAGTGCTCAACGCGTCGCCAGCTCCGAGTGGTCTTCTTCTTCTGAAAGGTTCCTCTTCTCTCTTCTCCTCAAGAGCCTCTTCAGGATGTCGGAGTCGTCGGAGGACCCCTCGCAGACGACGGAGGAGTCGCCGCCGCCTCAGCCGACGTCGAAGCCGCCGGCCATCGCCTCGGAGCCCGACGTGACGTCCGACCCAAACGAGCACTCCTTCGCCGAGTTCTCCGATCCCGGCGAGCCCGTCGCCCTCGTCTGGCGTGAACTCCGAGTCCGTCCTCCCTCCTCCCGCCTTTTTAGGCCTGAATACCATATCCCGGCCCGAATAAAGCTACCGTATCCCTCCCCTCTTTCAGGTGCATGTCAAGAAGACGGGCCGCGAGCTGCTGCGAGGCATGAACGGCCTGGCTCGTCCCCGCGAGCTTCTCGCTTTGATGGGAGCGAGCGGCGCCGGCAAGACCACCCTCCTCAACACTCTTCAGTGTCGCAACCTCAAGGGCCTCGAGGTGCGCCTTGAGGGCGAAGAGTTGTTACCGTAGCCCGGCAGGTCGAGGGCGCTGTCGAGGTGAACGGAGTGGAGATGGGCAAGAGCATCAACGAGGTTGGAAGGGAAGGGTTACGGTAGCCTTCCTCGCAGATCAGCGGCTACGCCCAGCAGGAGGAGCTCTTCTCGACACGCCTCACCGTTCGCGAGCACCTCGAGATCCAGGCGCGGCTCCGCTGCCCCGGCAACGCTGCCGAGAGGAAGAAGAAGTAAGCGGCAATGACAAGTAGACAATGTCAACAAGAGCATAAACAAGAAGTAAACAACCCCTTGCAGGGTGGAGTCGATCATCCACGAGCTCGGTCTCATGAAGTGCGAGCACACGATCATCGGCAATCGAGCCAGCGGCGGCACCGGCATTTCCGGCAAGCCCCTCAAAGTAAAAGAACAACAAACTGCAGGCGGAGAGGCGCGCCGTCTGACTTTCGCGGGCGAGCTGCTGAGCAACCCGTCGGTGCTCTTCTGCGACGAGC
>JAQIXL010002514.1:0-12840 GCA_034700245.1 Poikilolaimus oxycercus | reverse complement strand
TGGCCGTTTCAAAATTTTTACTTGATTGAAGTCGAATTTTTAGTCCATTTATTTGAACAACAGTTGAAACGGCCAGCTGCCTGGCTCAATTTCGCTCATCTCGACCTTGTCCGCTTTCAGCTTACAGTAAGCCGATTTCGACCAGGTTTGAAGTGCGTTGGTGTACTTATGGCTAAAGCAGTCGTCCAGTGCGATTGGCCTGGCCCGGAACAATTCTGGGATTTTTATCCGCATTTCAGACCTCTGACTTGGGATTTGGATTTCGATCGTTCTCCTCAGTAGAAGCAATGCCTAACGATCAAACTTGGCGTGGAGAATGGTCTAGGGCTACCTCACATATTCCCCTTTGAGACAGCTCTCGAGGCCTTGAAGAATGGCTGAAAGATCAAAAAGTGCAACTACTTATGGAGTCCCCCCAATACCTGGAAATCAGTCGAAACACTACATGCTGCAAGCGCTGTTGCACCGCCGAGGGAGTGGCCGGCGACAACAACACGCGACATGTCGAGTCGACCCTGAATTGTGGTGCTTAGAACATCAAATTTCATTACCTTGAACTGTTTCCAATCGAAATTCTCCCCGAGAACAATTCGACTGCCTTTCAGTTCGACATCACCAAGCTGACCAAGATTGAGTTCTTCGAGAACGTGCAGCATCTTCACGCACTCTGATACTCGCTTGTGCAACTAGACAATTTCTGTGTTTGGTCAGACTCGAGGCGAAACCTGTTGATTCCGAACTTTGAATTCTCGGTCAAATTGTGTCATCTGTCGATGAATAAGCGGCTTCTCTTTCAATTTTCCGCTGAGTTCGTCCGTCGCTAACTTCATCGTCCAGCACGCTGAATAGTCCCTAAATTTAGTTTTAGTTTTTTTGCTCGACTTTGTAGAGGCTGCTCACCGATGCTCGAGGGCGGCGACTACGTAACCGTGACTGGCAAGTGAGGCGCAATAAGACGAATAGAAATGGCGGCATCCCGCTAGGCCATGCGAGAAAATCACGAGCGGGAAAGCATCGGCATCGGCTCCTCGTTGAGCGAGTGGTCGCTCCCAGACGCAAGGCATTCTGGAAAAAAAAACAAATGGCTTGCATACGCCACAAATCATTGCGCACCTCCGTTCGCCAATAACCCAGTCATATAGGAACTGAAGTCTTTGCGGCGATCGCTTCTGGTAGTGAGCAAGACCGGCGATGTACTCTTTTCGTGGAATCCATAAGGGATGGTCTTCTTCAGTGGCCGTTTTCAATTCTGTCTGCAAGGTCTTTACATGATCTTTGACACATTCTAAGAAGCTCTGAACACCAGATTTTGTGTGACCGAGGATGAAAAATGCAAGCCGCTTTTCGCCTCTGTGTGGCATGTCGCATAGATTCAAAATGCGTTTCTCGGAGACGACGACAATTGGCTCTCCTGCCCCCGGGCTGGCGTTCTTCGCCGTCCCCCCTTTTTGCCTTCTGCGAGTCGGCAGCCTCCCCTCGAAATGCAATTGCGGCACCGAGCTCCGGACCGCATTAATGAGTGAGGAGAGAAGAATATGATGTGCTCGCTGGCTTTTGGCTTCTCTTTTCCACAATGCCTACGCATACCTTTTCGACTGGGTAGAACAGGCGGGTGAAGATCCCCGTATCGCCTTGCGCTCCATCTGCGACCATCAAGTCGACGGCTCCGACGCTGAAGTGACCATCACCGAGAAGCGGTAAGAGTCGACTCGACGAGGCTGACGACCCGCCGCCCATACCCGCTTCTTTCGGCACTTCTGCAAGCTTCTAGGCTTTTGGCAAATCAACAAGGGCCCAGATTCGCGAGAGCTTTCGGGACCGCCGAAAGAGAACGAGAGAGAGATGGGGGCGTCGAGCAAGAGCGTGAGGCAGGCTGCTAGTGGCCATAGACGGGCGTGTGCCACTCCACGGGGGGTCAGGGCTGTCGCCCCGGGATGCCAAAGTGAGCAGCAGCCGATGGGAGGGAAGAGCGAGACGAGACTTCCTCGACTCGACGGGCCATCGACGGCCCTCCCCCAATTTGCCACCTCGAAGACGCTCGACGAAAGGCTTCTTCGCGCCAGACAAACATTAGGCAATGGGGCATTCTGAACAACAGACCCGCGTCATGGAAGTGTAAGCGCTTTTATGTAAAACCGAACCCCTTTGAAGTGCACGAAACAGTGGTGAGTGCACAATGCCCAGGTGCTGAGGGAGAGTGATGTAGTTTGTGACGGAGAAAACATCCGACCACAGAGACCACTCTCGCACACCGGAATGGCCTAGTACACACACAAGCTGAGATTCACTGTCGGCAATTTGTGCAGTAAAAGCAATTCTTTCATAGCGGGTAAGACACATTCTAACCGATAATCGAATTTGAGAATGGCACTGCGAAGTAGCACTGATGTTCGCGGTCCTTAGCGCCTCCATCTTGTTAGTCTGTCTAGTGGAACTTCGTAGCAAATTATATCCAGTTTCAGCATCAACGCTGGAAATGGGCATGTTGAAGCATCTTTCAGTCATTAGACTCCGCATCTTCTTTTATGTCCAAAACATCGTCATTTTGAATTCAGCCTTTTTCAAAAAAAGGAAAGTTTATACTTTCGAATGTTGTCGTAGCCATCCTCCGAACTACTTTCTCCTCGCGAACACTTGCTTTATTCTTGCATGGCGTTTCTGTTTTTCTCATCCGGCAGGAAGGGAGCGTCCGTTCCTCTTTTGTCTTCAATCGATGCGACCTATTTTCGCGTGAACACGAACGAGGCATACAAATGGGGCTCTGACTCACTTTTCCTGTTGAATCAGAGATGACTATGCTTTCAGATGTCGGGTTTGAAGCTCGACCAAATAGACATGGCGTCGGACTTCGACGCTTCCTACGAACCCGTTGCCAGAAGGGCAAGTTTTGATGTGGTATCGACTGCGGAAACTGGTGACTCCCCACGTGTATTACCACAGCGAATGTTCGGCCGCGGACATGTTCGATCACACTCCGACCCGTGGACCCGGCGCCAAATTGCGAATGTGAATCATTGTTTTAGCTGTCAACTCAGCAATTTAGACTCCACTAGTGGTGAAGCCGCGAGGAAGTATGAGCGAGTTGCTTGACGACCGACGTTCGCTGTGGCAACGAGCTAAAGACGACCTTGCCACGGCTCGTCTTGTCGATCGCGACACATCCCTGGATCAAGAAAAGGTTTGTTCATCTCATGAATCATGAAACACGATTGTTTGTCCAAGTGTGTCTGACTGAGAATTTCTTTTTCAGCGCAATTTGCACATTTATATGAGTGAGATGGTTATGGCAATGATGGAGGAAGCGCGTTGGGAAGCCGAGATTTCTGCAAATCCTGAACTCGCTGCCGCTAGACAGCTGGTGAACCTCCTTGATTGAATGTACCTTTATTTCAGCTGCGAAGCGACGCTTCGTCGTCTTCGGGTGTTGAATCAATGGACACGCCGTTGTCGACGGCTTCTTCCTCCTTTGCATCGTATGTTGATCCTGAAGCTCGCTTTCGTGCTTCCACTACAACGGCTATCAATAATGCCAACTCAACTTTCTACGTCGAGCAAAGGTTAACAAATCAAGCGCTACACGCAACCTCTAATCTTCAGAGATCGAAATAATTCCCTACTTAGCGAAGGAGAAGAGGAGGCAAGTAGCGCCGAAGAAGTAGCTTCAGCGCTTCTACAGTCTTTTGCCCTACGCTTGCCAATCGGCGAGAGGAGGACGGAGTGGCTTGTTTCCTACGCACAAGCTCCACAGGAGGTAAGACGATTTGGATTAGAAAATGGCTCAGTTGCTACCCCTTCCCGCTGAAAACGAATACGTAATATCATCGGATGAAGTTTACGTCGATGGAAAGCTGGTTAGATTACGAGGATCCTCTGACTGGGCGCCGCCAAGAAGTACATGGATCTTCTCGTTGCATGCACTCAAAAAGTAACTCACCTTTTTGCCCACATCGGCATACGTTCAGCCCCACGGAACAGTTAGAACAACAAGGAGGGCGTTGTGCGGGTTGTGGCCTGCGTGTCGAAGGTACGGTCTACGAGAAGCGGCTTCGCTACTGCGACTACTATGGTCGACTCTTTTGTCAGTGCTGCCACAATGGTGAAGTCTCCCGTGTACCAGCACGCATACTTCATCAGTGGAATTTCAAGCAAGTGCTAGATTTGTTCGAAGAGAGACGATTCCACTGATTAAGGGCATTTCCGGTATCTGATCGTGCCTTGAGATTTCTCCGAGACGGCTACATTCAGCCTGTCATTCACGTCACCAGCATTGCACCCCAGCTGGCGAAGAAAGTTCGCGTATTTCGGCACGTACAACAGCTGCGCCAAAAGCTCGTTCATATGTGGAGATACGTGAATAAATGCAGTACGGCAAAGGCCACGGACACGAAATTCGGAACGTAGGTGTTTCTTCTGCATTCGATGATGTCCAGTTATTTCAGACTTATGAACATGTTCACAAAGCTTCCACCTCATATGCTCGAAGATGACGACGTGTACAGTCTTTCCGATCTGGATGCGGTCTACTCTGGCAATGCGCCCGATCTGATCGAACCCGTCATACAGTACGGTCGAATTCACATCGAGGGCTGTGAGGTGAGCATCTGTTCGGCTCAACATCAGGGGCTTTTCCATTGAAAGGTTTTGGTGGACGGCCAAACCCGACCAACGTGCCAGGGCTTTTGTTGTCGTTTCTGTTGTTCAGCACGTTCTGGCATCAAAGATATACCGCGATTCGCTTGATTCGGTTTGCAGCCTCAGCGGATTAGCTCTTAGGCAAAGCGTGCAAAAAGGAGATCGGTGTACCTC
Source organism: Poikilolaimus oxycercus (assembly GCA_034700245.1). Lineage (NCBI taxonomy): Eukaryota > Metazoa > Nematoda > Chromadorea > Rhabditida > Rhabditidae > Poikilolaimus > Poikilolaimus oxycercus. Next base: position 8,034 of record JAQIXL010002514.1, on the reverse strand, counting down.
TCAGAGGGGACGAGGAGGAGAGGGAAGATGAGAGGCGGGTGTGCGCTGCGTGACGGTCGCGGCCGCCTTGGTTGGCAGGCAACGCGAACGGGGTGCCGACGGCGGCGGCGACAACCCGGTGTGTACCCTTAATTGCAGGCTTGTCGAGCGCAAGCCTTCGTTTGCGAGTGCTGCGGCGACGCTTCGGACCTCCTCTTCCCCTTCCAGACCGAGAAGGCGGCACGGTGCCCGGAGTGCGGCTCACTCTCGCATATTGCTTGCCTCAACAAGAAATCCAACCAGTCATGTACGAAGTGCCATCGTATTCAACGCAATCGGTACGTCTCACGATTCTTTGAACTCTTCAGCAATTTCAGATGCCCGTTGATCTGAAATAGGCACAATTTCGGTTTAGAATCCGACATCATCAAATCAGTGTTTCGGAGGAATGACCAAGACAGATACTACGCCGTCCACCACTTTGCTAGGAGGAAGAAACTTTACAGCAAAGGATGCGGCAATGATCCAGCCACCACCATATTGCCCAGGTTCCGCATAAGCTCGCTCTCTCTCTCTCGAATATGAAATGCCAAGTCGTCTCGTGCGCACACTTACTTCACCATTTCCTTTTTTCGTTCTTGCCTCTCAAGACTTCTTCGGACGAGCTCTCCCCATTCGCACAGCCTTTTCTCACTTCTTATGCAGCATGCAATATGTACAAGAATCCTATAGTCATCATCGTCGTGTGACTCTTTATCCTCCGCATATTTCGTATTCTCTACACGTTTTTGGTCTCGTGGGGATTGGTTGTCAGTGCTGTGATTCTATTATTTTCTTCGGTGGCAATGTCTTGAGAGCTTGTATGTCGACTGTGATCCCAAATGTTGTTTCATCTTTCCTAAAACAATTCGCGTCAGAATTTAAATACAGAAATTTCGTTCACGATCTTCAATCTTTCGTTCCGACAAATCGCATTGTTGCGTGTTTCGGGTCGCCCCCGTCCGCACAAAACGGAAAACGGCGTCGCCACGGTTTTCCGTCGCGCCTCTCTTCAGCGCGTGTAGGGCTCGGTTTCTGTGCCTCTTCCCGTCCGCCTCTCGCTCGCCTCGCATGCATCGTGCGCTCGATTCTAGTCTCTCGCCCTCTCCCTCTTCCGCCACACACACCGCTCGCCGTCAATTCATTTATCCAAAATAAATTCATTTTCTTCCTCATGGTGACGTGAGGAGAGCATGGCAGCGGGACGGAACCGCCGCTCGTTAGATTCTCTCACTCTCTCGCTTTCGTCTTTCGTCGTCGTCTTCGCCTTTTTCTTCCGCCTCGCACGTGCATCCTGCAAAAATTGCCTGCGCCCCTCTCCTCGCCAACGACTACACGCAGCAGTGGCCGCGGGCGCTGAGTCGTCTCTCTTTTCACCTCGCCATCTCGAACAAACAATTATTTGTGGTCGTTCTCTAGTGTAGAGTACAGATTATCCCTCATCCTCTCGTGTTGAGGATCTAAACGAGACTTGACCGCTTTGTGCCAGCTCGCGAGGCAAGAAACTCATCGAATATGTATTCAGACGTGCGATATTGGAATTCGTTTAACGGCGGCTACACCGAAGCAGCGTGCAACGGCACGTCCTCCTCCACGACGTCCAAGATCAACTGCATCTACCCTTTCGACTTCCCGACCGTCATGAAATGTATGATCACAAGAGCGGGTTGATAGGCGGCAGTGACATCATGGGACAAAGACTGACTCCGGGCTGCAAAATGTCTCCCTGCTCCCCATGTGCCGTTCTCATTTTCCGTCCGCGGAGTTGTTCTATTTAAGTGTCGGGGAGAGAGGGGTGAGGCGGGGGAGAAAAGGCGACCCTTCTCTGCTTGCCTTTTGGTGTCTTTCGGTGTCGCGATTCGCCGGCACGTGAGCGCGCCCGAGAAAACGACCACCACGTGCTTCGGGCCGCCCGCCACATCTAGTTCTGCGCCTCCTTCGTCTTTCTTCTCTTTTTTCCCTCGTGCGCTGCCTTTGCTCGCTCGGCATCATCGATTGATTGTGCCGGTGTCCAAGAGACCGACGGTCGACGACAAGCCCGAGACTCACCCTATGTCGACCCTGAACACGCGATTCCCCCGACTCTTCGCACCTTTTCACGTCCTCTTCTCGCACTATGTCACCGATGCGCGTAAAGGGTTCTTTTTTCTGCTTCTCTCCTTCGTTGTGATACAGTCTGTTTCTGTAGGGAAACTGTAAGTATGGTATTTCGAAAACTGCTGATCGCGCTCTTTATGGCTCCACCGCGTGCAAGGAGAGCGAGTCCTCTCTCTATCACACAATGATTATGCTCTTGGATGGCCTCTCACAACCTTTTAACCTTGCTGATTTGAAAGGGCAAGGTGAACGCGAGCTTCACCGACTTCGTGAAGGATTTGCACACTGATGTGGGTGGTCGGCGAGGCGACTACTTCGTGCCCTACAGTAGTTCCTGATTTTTGGCGCGGGTACCAGGGGGCAACGAGGCGGCCGGGCAAGAATGAGCAACTCGAGTCGACTCTCTCTCACTCAGCACTCTGTCATGTGTGTGAGCACACCGGGGTGATAAGAGAAAGAAGGGACACGAGGCGGAAGAGCAGCAGCCGCCACGGGCGATTCACTCTCCATTGCGTCGTTGCCTGGCTCGTGCCTCTCGATCCCCCGCCAAACAATGCGTTTGCTACTCCATGTGCCGGGGCCGCGTGCGTTTCTGCGCTTTCATGAGAAAACGCCGGGGGCGTTGCCGTCGCGACCACGTCGGCCTTCGCCCGCATAGCAAGAGAGGGGCAACGTGATCACGCCCCATGGGCACTAGTGCATAATTTCCTCTTGGAATTAACAGCCGCTCACCCCTTGCCACGTGGTCGCCAACGATTCCTTCGAGAAGGAGCATGGGTCGTCCAATTACACGGAAAACTTAGACGCGGTTGATTGGGCGCAAACGTCAACAGGTCGGGCTTGTTCACTGATGTCCAAGGGAGCACGCGGTGGCGCTGCGAACCGCGTCAGCAATCTTTCTTGTCTGCGGCGGCCACACGGGGAAAAGAGGAGGAAGACGCCTTTCGCTGGGTGCGTATCCCCGCGCCCCGCGGAAGAATTGTTCTTTGTACCCGTCGTGCGATGCTCTCGACCTCAACGTCTCCCATGCGGGGGGCTCGCACACACCGCGTGCCTCTCTCTCTTCGTCTCGCACTTTCTCTTCTCCTCCCGGGAACCCCACCGCGACGGCCGCCCCGGCCCGCGCCCGCCTACCCGCGGCCACGCGGTTCGCGTTTTCTGTCAACTCGTGAGCGTCGACGGCTCCCCCTTCCTCGTGTGTGTGTCCCGGCTGCTTCTCATGCGTAATCAATGTGGACGATGCTCAGTCTTTATCCTTGTGTTTTGCTTGCACCACACTCTAGTCAAAGGCGCCATGCCGCATGGGTTTCTTCCTTTGCCAAAGGAAAAAATTCTAAGTAAGGAGACCTTCGACTCCAACGTCTTCCCCTCTCTCTTTCCGTTTTCTCTCTTCCCGAGTCGAAGCCACTGGGTTTGTCCTTCGCTCTTGCGCATCGAGCGCGCAGCTGCCTTCCTCCCGTTGCGGACGCTGAGAGCCGAAGCGGGCGCCCGCAGTGAACACGCGGTGCCCGCCTCCTCCACGTGCTCCGACGTTGCGAGCCTCGAGGTTCTCTTTATTGGACTCTGCACCCAAGGCCACGGCGAGTTGCCCTATCTTCTGGCGCTCTCCTCAATAACGTCTTAATTGCGAGCGTCGAGATTTCGTCTTTAGCTTTTCGGCCTTTTCTTCGTATCAACATAGAGTGCTTATTGGCGTGGCATTACCGAATTCGCGCGGGCCAGTTTCCTCGAAAGGGGCGTGCATTTCGCGGAATTCCTTCAAATGATAATGTGCCCTTCCGTCCTCGAGCAGATGGAGGCCGTCATGCTCGTGCCAAACTCGCGGTTTGCAGTCGAAGCGGCGGACGCCGATGCCATGTGCGACCTCGACCTCATCGGACAGACTGGTCAGTTCTCGATTTACTTGTCTTAGAGTTAGCCTTAAACCGATTTCTTACCTGTCTAAAAGACTTCAAAGAGAGCTTAAACTTCTCCAATGTCAATAATTTTCGAAAACAAAAACAAATGGTATAATAATTCGACTTCCGCCGTTCTACTGAGGTAAACCAAAATTTGCAGAGTTATGCTGTGTGTGCGGAGATGTGGCCGACGGCTACCACTACGGTGTCCGCTCGTGTCGTGGATGCAACGCGTTCTTCCGCCGAGCCGTCACCTACAACATGCAGTTCTCGTGTCGGCGAGGCGGGAATTGCCCCGTGGATAAGAGTACGCCCATCTCTTGCTGGCTGTTTATTCCACTCTCGTTTAGACGCCCGTTGCGCTTGCCGAGCATGTCGACTCAAGAAGTGCGAACAAATGGGCATGGATAAACGAGGTAAGACTCTTCTTCCTTCGCGTCAGTCCTTTTTTTGTCGTTTACTGTTCTCTCTTCTCTCTCGCCCGCCGCTTCGTGGGATTGTAAAATGTTGCCACTCTCTCAACTGCCGAAGGGAGTATGGTACCTTCACTCGAAGAGGGGGCTCGGGGTCTTTGTGCTTTGAAGGCAAGGCTTAGGGGACTGCCCAGTTGGCCAGAGAAGGCAGAGAGAAGGTGGAAAGACTGCCGCGGCCGTGTCGTTCGCCTGCTTGATCGTGTGATAAGGCTCTATCTCGAGTTGCTTCTTGCCCAGGGCGCTGGATTCTATCGCCCCAAAGGCAGAAACACGTGGACCTTGAGACCATCGGGGATGGGACGAAGTAAACACCGAGGGAATTCCATGACATCTCAAAGATCAACACATGTCCCACGTGATGATATGAGAACAAACTCCAAGCGCTTGACTAGACAACAGCCCTTCTGCTCGGTTTCTTATTCACCTTTGATGGTCAGTGAACCTCCAATGGACAAGCATTTTGCAAATGGTCGAGAGAAGGGAGAACGTCACACCATCGCCTTCTGTAGCATCCGTCAAAGTTGAGCTCGACCACTGTACCAAGCGAAGTTCGACCACTTATGAGGAACGCTCGCGAAATGACTGTAGAAATGGCGCGTTGAAAGGTCGCTTTCTGACCTCGGCCCTGCCACATCTCTCTTTTTGCTTCCAGCGGCAGCAAAAGCGCCGTGAGGTTGAAGGCTGCGCCGGGGCTGTGTGATTCTCTCTTGGCGAAGAGGTTGGTGAGGGCAAAGTTTGAGTGTGCTCTCCCTGCAGCGCGCGCACACCCCGTCCACGCCCCACGCGGTCTCCACGTGAGGCGGAACAGAGAACAATGCTAGAGAACGTGCAGAACGAAGAGATCGGTCGGAGCATCCACGGTCGACACGCTCTCTTCTCGACCCCCTCTCGCCCCTGGCGCGGCCTCCCCTGCCGTTTATCAGTTGCCGCTTTCCACCTTCCAACTCTCTCTCTCGGTCCTTTCCGTCTTCTCCTCTCCAGCTGTTACACCGTGTGCGAGAAACGGGGATGCCACGCCAGCGCACCGCGGGCCCTTCCGAAGTGGCATCGTATCATGTGCGGAGCGGCCTCTCTCTCACTCTCGCGGCTCCACACCCGTTTCGGGCACAGCATCACCATCGCGGGCGCGCTCTCGTCCCTGATAACTGCCAAGGGAGAAATGTGTGCAAACCAGACCAGCGCCCATGATGACCCGCCTGCAGTCCTTTCTGAGAAGAAAAGAAAGGGGACACGTTGACCTGCGTGAACTTTGCAGCCGTACAACCAAAGAGGGACGGCAACGGATTGTACGGGGGGAGGCGGAAGACGGCTGACTCGGAATCGTCACAGACCAGCGTGGACATCAAGCCACCGCCCATGCTCTCGATCGCCAGTCCCGGCTCCGCGTTCACACCGCTCAACAATCAGTCGGCTGTAAGTCGAAGTAGTCGATTTTAAAATGTTTGTATAGATGGACCACGATCCATGCCGATTGCCGGTTCCGGGCAGCTCGGATGATGCATTGAACCGCGCCTTAAACGGCAGCCTCATCGCGCGACTCAGTTACGAGTACACGGAACAAAAGAAGCGACGACGTTCAATGCTGTGTTCCACGCTGGAGGAGATCCTGTCGGACGACTGCGTGAGTGTAGTGAGCCATTTTGCTAAATAACTAAACAGGTTAAGGAGTCGGCTCTTCGATCGCAAGCGACGGGCGAGGACTACTCGCACATCTTCAAAGTACAGATGGTGCTCATGTTCGAATGGGCCGAGAAGTTGGACGAGTTTCGTCAGATCCACGACGCACATGACAAGGTGAGACGCAATCTGAGTTGACTTTGTGTTTTGTTGCTCGGTCTCCTCACCAAACAACTGATTAGGTTGAAATGCTCAAAAGCTTCTAAAAAGCATTGTATCATGAGGGATGATCGTGGTTCACACCCTCTCGTTCAAAGGGCACGGCCTTGGCTTGAGAATTGGTGGCAGCGACGTTAGTGCCTCCACGTCAACAGCGTCTGTTTTCGCTTCGCGCACGCACGCGGCTCATGTGTTTTCACGCGAGACAAACGCAAAGTTCTCATGGAGGAGAAGAGAGTGTGGAAGGAGAAACGAATGAGAGGATTGCAGACGCGGCTGCTACGATCATTCGCGCTACGCTACCTGCTCCTCGACAACGCCTTTCACACCGTCGAACTCGGCTACACGGACCGACTCGTGCTCGTCAACAACACTTACATAAGACCCGGTCATTACCCGCCATTCCAGCCCACTGACGACATGGACACGCGGCGCGTGAAAGCGATGTAAGCCCAGGCTTTCACTAAGGACGTGCAGACCTTTCAGGATGTACGGTGATTCGGGCTATGCCCTTCTTGAGGAGCTCGTCAAGCCGATGCGTGACATGCGAATTACCACGGGAGAAATGATGGCATTGCGGTAAGCCAGGAAGGAAAGTACGCAAGAACTTTGTAGGTTGATCAACTTCTGGAACCCGGGCAGTGTCGGGTTGACGAAGGAGTCGAGTGAATTGGCATCACGAGCCTCGAATCGTGCAGTGAAAGAACTGCACAAGTGGTACGATGAGGAACATATGACGGAGGTCGACACACGCCTCGGCAACGTTCTCCTTCTTCTCCCGGCCATTTCTGTAAGCACCAAATGCTCTAAATTTCAACCTTTTGCAGCGCCATACTCAGAACCTCTTCGAAACGGTGAAACTCATCCCGACCTTTGGCCAGATGCACGAGTGGGACTCATTCATGAACGATCTTCTCAAGATTTGAAAACCTCAGGCAATAGTCGAATGTAGTGCGTTCTTCATAAGCACAACTTGTTCTTCATAAGCACAAATTGACATTTTCGACTTCTCTCTTCCTCTCCCCATCTCTATTGATATACCTTTCCTGTTGGAGCGATTCGAGTACGGCAAAAGAGTTGTTTGTTTTTGTCATTTCTATCATGAATATCTTCGTGTCCTCGTCGTATCCATACAAAACGCGTCGTTTGAAGATACCCATCAGGTTAGCGACTTGTACAAAATAAGCCCCTCAACACGCTTTGTGATACAACTCCCTTCTTTTCCGCGTCGAAGATATTGTAAATGTACTCTTCTGCGTTTTGAGCATATACGGGTTTAGATGTTGCGGATGGTTACTTCATCCAGCAAGGCAAACCACTCTTTGATTCTATTTTTCAAGATTCGTTTAACGAACAATTTCCGATCCCCCTGAGGTGTCTGGTTTCCTGTTCATCGGTTCTTTTTCCCTCGCAGATTAGTCCGTTGTGTTGTTGCGTTCGGGTTCGTCACTCGTTGCGCATGTCCTCGGTTCATTTTCAATCCACCTAATAAAGAGTTCTATCATTCGAAACTCATAACAAATTTTTTTCGAAACATGTGCAGCAATCTGGTGATGCTTTGCCCTTTGACCCGCGACAGTCAAGAACAAATACAATAGCTTCTTTGGCAAGGGTGCTATCAGTCAGCATGACGTGATCAGGTGTTGTTTTACCAGTAAGACAGAGGAATCAGTTGCAAAGGAACGCCGAGGACGAAGTGATAGGCATACTTA
>JAQIXL010002513.1:0-12854 GCA_034700245.1 Poikilolaimus oxycercus | reverse complement strand
GTTCGACACGAAACCGGCTTTTTGCGCGGTCACTCACCACGAGTCGATAGAACGTCGCTCTGTGCCTTTGCGCCCCCGGCGCGTCTAGGTTTCAAGATTTTCTTTTCTATTTATTTGAACTATGACAACTGCTCAAAAACGTCCGGCCGAGGAGGATCTTCCACTTGAAATTGTGGAAAAGATGTGAGTTTTCTTCACTTTTCTCGCTCTTCACTTTCTTTTCCTTGGAAAGATTTTCGTATCGATTTCAGCTCAAAGCCACGCGGTCTTCCTCTGGAATTCCTGCCGGAGCAAGTGCTTTCGAAGATTGTTTCTTACACGGAGATCGTCGACTTGATTAGACTCCAATGCCTCTCCCGATGGTTCTATAAGTTCATCGAGGGATACTCGGAGCGACGTGACCCGTTGCGTTTCGTGCAGATTCTGGTCGAGTTGCCCGATTCCACGTACTTCTGGTTCAATCATTATCTTCGACCTGGCCACTCGCATATCAACGACTTCATCAACAAGACCGATCGTCGTGTTACAGTCAACCAATTCAACTTCAACTATGTTCAATATCGGGATCGTTTCAAGTCGACGGCCGTCTTCTTTCGATTGGCGCCGAAACATGATCGAAAGCTGAAGCCTGTGGCCATCAAGAGGAGACTCACTGGTTTGATCCAATTCCTCTCTTTTCATCACGGACCGTACACGCTTCAAACAAATGCCAGTGGTCGAGTGCTCAACGCCGTGGCTGAGGTTCTTCCCAGAACCCTGCGACGAGTGACTTATACGAGGAAGCCTCAGGACATGTACCTCGGAAGGCAGGAAGGAGGCCGAGAGGAGCATTTTCGAGCGCCAACTAAGCAATACACGAATCCACTGGTGCTCGAGGGACTGTCGAAGATGCCGCAGATCGTTGAACTTCACATTGAATCTTATGGAGATCATCATCTCTTCGAGCATACCTTCATTCAAAGCCGTCAACGCTTCACCTTCGACGGGCTGCCGAATCACATGATCGAGGCCCAGGAGCTGGTTCTACAACGTTGGAGCACGGCGGCTCTTGGTGATACTTGGGTGACTGTGGAAGGAGTACAGCAGCTTCTCGTTCAATGGGCCACGAAGCAGAGGCAGATTGAGAATCTCTTCTTCTCCTTCCATGCGGATGCATCTATAGGAGGACAATGGCCGACTGTGGACGAGGTGCTGGAAGGTGTTCCTCACGTGACGCGAAAGGAAGAGACGCCGAAGAGCTCCAATCATTTGAATGTTTCTCTAACTCGAGATGACGGTCGGCGACTTCTAGCCATCTTCCACAAACGCTACAATTCGCTCATCTGGATCACTAGCGTGCAGTTGGTGAATTGGTGAGTCATTTATTTCTTCTTCGGCTTTTTTGCTCTTTGACGAATTTGTTCATTTCTTTTCTTTTGCCATATTCATGATGATTCTTGCTCTAAGACTTCTCTTTCATTTCCGCTGAACCCGAGAGATCACATCACTGAAGTTTGATCTGTCCTCTTTCTCTCAGACTCCTCTCGCCTTCTTCGTCACCTTGACGGGGGAATACCCCCGTCTCGGTGATCTTTTCTCTTTCCTTCGTAGACCCTTCTGGGGAAGCCCTTTTTGTTCTTCGACCGATCGCTCGCTCTTTGTCTGTCTAACCGACGCGTCTCCCTGGAATTTGGTGATTCTTAGACTCTCTCCTTTGCCCCTTCCGGCGGCAACCCCGCGTCTTTCTTCATTATCAGTGAAGACCTTTGACGACCTTCAACTGCCCCCACGTGAGGAGGCAGTAAACAACAATGTTACTGACAAGTGATCAATGCATTAATTCGAAAAGGCAACAACTTTCCTTTACCTTCGAGACCCTTCAAGTTGTTGCGTAAGAGCTCTGCTCGAAAGACTGGAGTACGTGAGCTTCGAAACGGCTACGTGCCCCGCGTCCACTTTTCTCCGCGACGAGAACGTTTTGTTCAATGGCGCGCGCTCTTCTTTTGTTGACTCTTTTGCTAAAAATTCCACTTTGATGCAGATCGACCAGCATCGTCTTCTTCTTCTTCGGACCTTCATTCCAGACTAAATGGTTCGAGTTTTAGTCTCTTTCACTCCGACTTGTTCGAGTCAAAATAAGAACTTGCTAGTGATAATTCTAGTGTCCCCAACTCTCTTGAGAACTGTCCAGTTTTTCTTTTCTGGTCCCCGTCTTCTCTTTAAGCCATGACAACCCTTCGTGATAAGCTAAAGCTCATCTTCTGGCTATATTTATTTGTGCAAGTAGAGACTCTTTAGAGTATTTACACGTTTATTTGTTGACCCGGACAATTCGAATAAATCCAATATTTGTCAAATCGAGCAGTTCAAGGCAAATTGAGGGATCCATAGGATCGAAGATAGAGGTCGTCGCACGTCGGCTGCTTCCTCTCGGCTGGCGGGGTGCTCACGGGAGTTGTCGTCTTGCGAGAAGGAGCAGCAGTGGAAGACGCCTCGAATGGCTTCTTGGGAGAGGAGAAAAGTCGCTGAGCGGTGCTCCAGATTGACTCAAGCGTCGACATCTTCTTCGAGTTGAATAGAGCGAGGTGAATAGCACAGAAAGAGTAGTGTTCAGAAGGTGAAGGAAACCTTGTCTGATCTGAAAGAGAAGTCGAGCCGGGGGCTTTTATAGTCGACGAGGAGAGGGGGAGGAGCCGCGATGAAGTTGGCGGGGGAGCGTCGAGGAGCGGCAGCCATGTCAACCTTTCGTCTCCCCTCTCCTCTCCCCGTTTTTTTCTGACCTTAGATCAAGTTTACTCAAAGCAGATCACACAAAACATTTATCCAAGATCTCTGATTGGAATTGACGTGAATCCGCTGAAATCACTGGGGAGGAGGTGGCGTTCAATAAATCGAAGATCTCTTCAGAGAAGAAAGGAAACCTGATTCATCGACATTGTTAGGGGAAACACCAATGTTTTGAGGAGCTCTGTTTTTCGTGAAATGGCCACTTCTTCTTCCGACACAAACTATCATATTCTTCAAACGGACAATTGGCCTTACGATTTTCCTCCAAAACACGATGCACGCCGAATCCACGTGAAACCGTATTTACCCCCTGCTCCTTCAAGCCGATTGCTGAAACCTAGGTGCTGCCGGGTTGTGGAAGAGCGGCGCCGGGTCGCATGCTGTTGACAGTTTCTGCTCCCAGCAGAGAAGGCGGCACGTGGGGCATTATTTGCAGGCCCTCCAGCATGGTGCGGGGGCAAAACAACCTGGCTACTGATTGCCAGGAAAAGGTTCGATAAGGCTCAAAATAGGTACAACATTCAAAAACACTCATTTCTGTACCTTGTCCTTTGACTGTTTGTTACTAACTCTACTTGACCTTGGTTACTAGTCAATGTCAAAGTGATGTAAACATTAACAGTGACGTGTCGGGGCTGATTAAACTCTCATCAAGACAAACAGGGAACAACGATAAATCATGACCCGCTAGTTAGTTCGATAAATCATGACCCGCTAGTCGTGACCCGTTCATTAGACAAGGGCGAGCACAGATTTTGTGCCTGAAAATGTGATCAAGCAGGGGACTTCCGACGACTTCTGAAAAAGAGCGAGGCGGCAACCCTGAGGGCATCCCCCGAAAAGAGAGACGTCAACACAGAAACTGGAGCTGACTATTTGGGGATCGTCTCAATGTCGGTCTAGACAAACAGACGTCTTTCTTGAATCAGAGGGACGGCGAAGATGTCTAAAAGCTCTCGAAATACGACGGAAAGTTCCATCGAGAAACGTGTCTTGAAGCCAAAAGCCATCAGAAACGCTCTCGAGATCTTCAACAAAATTCCCCAATCTTGCTTATGTTGAATTTTGTAGCTTTCGGGAATAAGGAAATTCATTCGTAAGGTTTGCCTTCATGGCAAAAATGCTCATATCAGTCTTTTGTCAATCGACGCCGAGTCTCTCGAGTTCCGCGACGCTCTCCTCGGTTACATCACTCTCACTGAGAGAGCTTCTTCTGACTTGAGTGGTTTCAGCTTCAAACGAGTTTCATGCCCTGCGGTTTCGAGTCAAGACGGTTTGATGTGAAAAGTGAGCGAAACAAACTTCGTGTTCTGAGCAGCATGCGAGGATTTGAAAAGAGGCATAAATGAATAAGAAATGCCCTCTTTACAATCCGGCTAGAACACTGTTGTGTTCTAGCCGTTCTAGCTTGTCTACTCCCAACCCTTGAATTTGTGTCCACAGACCTCACGGGGACACAACATTCATATATAGCGCAAGGATAACTTCAACCGGCAACCCCGAGTTTAAGACAGCCCCGTCAGCTTCGAACCCTTGAACCCCGATTTCTCCGTCCCGAAACGCAGCCCTACAGACTACATACAGACCAGAGTGCTAATGATGCGACATTCCGTCACCAGAACTTCGCACGCCGACTATGTATCTTTGTTACACAAGCTACAGAGGTGTAAATTTTGACCGCTTTGGCATCAAATAGTAATCTCTACTGCAAAGTTCTCATTTCAAATGTTGGAATTTTGTATTTTTAATATTTTTGACGAGTTCTTTTTCGGATTTCTTGGATCGAAAGAGATTGGTCGGCTCTTGGCATCATCGCGTCTACTTTATAAGCTCCTTACAAAGAAGCTAAGTGCGAAAACTAATATCTTTCGTCAAAATGGGTTCCGCTTCCACTTCATAGAAATGAAGCCAGAATGCCGACTAAAGAGCCAGCTGTTTCTCTGCTCAAAATACAACCCTTCGCAGATCGATGTGGTTGTAAAATGTTCACCAAAGCATGCTGAAAACGTTCCCCAATCAAATTGTTTTACCACGGTCCGTCATAGCGAGTTGTTGTATGAAATTACGACACTAGGCCTTACCGAGGAGGATGCGTTACTCAAGGTGCTTGACTACTTTGGTCCTTGCCATTTACCATGGGGCTCGCTGTGCTGGAGTTGCAGCATCCCTCCACCAGGCTTTATTTCGTGGCTTAAGAATTACGATATTAGGGTAAGACGCTTGCTTCTTTATGGGACTGAAAGTCCCTGCTTGCCCGAGATAGCTGTGCAGTGGATTTCACCCGCAGCAACTCGAGCTTTTGTGAGACGCGTTGATGAGTCTGCTTTGAAACTACTTGTTCAGACTCTGAGACCATCAACAGAAATCTCAATCTACAACGCTTCGGCTATTGTCTCAACAAAGTTTCTTCCGGAAATTATGTCGGTTTGTCGCTGCATTTTTATTGACGGCGAGATTGATATCGAAGAAGATGAGTTTTTTAAATGGAACCCAAATGTGTTTGCTTTCAAGTCAGCACCGCGGCTTAGCATAGATACAATCTGGCAATGGCTTTTTCATGCGCACCGCAAGCCCAATCATTACTTATCGACGACTCTGGCAACGGAGAGCTTTAATGAATTCTACGCTCGAATTGCTAAACATGCTACGGCATCCGTGGAAATTGGTCGTCCAGAAGTGCCCGCTTCTGAAGAAATTGAAGTTCTATTTATATTCGGCAATATTGCGTTTCACTTAATTTGGTTGGAAAATGGCTTCTGGACTGCCTTCTCGCTCCGGCATGTCGAAAGAAACTTGACGCTTGTAAAGCAGTAACGTTCGTGATAAGATGCTCCTCTTAAACAAACTCGAAAATTCTTCCCAAACTGCGGCTTGTAATATGTTTACTGAACATGGTCGTGAAAAGCTACAGTGAAAAGCGAGTAGAGATACCGAGATACTCGTTTCAAAAGTTGTGCCAAATAGATGCCGTTTTTGTAAAGCGTCAAAAACCGTTACAACAATGAGCCTTGGAGTGATATTATCATCTGTCCTCCGAAAACGATTAGGCATGCGAACTGAAGCGGCTCGAACGTATCAAGTTTGTGCACTCACGAAAAAGTGCCCAGCAGTTCTGATTGAAATTAGCGCATCGGTCCGTGCAGAACGCCTCCGAGAACGGGCATCAAGGGCTCTAGTTGGAGAAGAAGCGTGAGCGTGTGGCCTGAAACGTATCTCATTTTCACGTGTCGGACCGGCCGACTGTCAGCTGTCAGTGGTCAAAATAAAAGAATCAGAGTTTCATGACATGCATTGCCTACATTGCTTGCAGGAAATCCATCTCCGCGTGGCTATTGCATCAAACTTCAAAAGTCGCCATGTGAGAAGTGAGCTCATTTTTCAATCGACTGCCGGGTCTCTCGAGAATTTTTCTACTCGTTTTTCACGCCTCTAGAAATTTATGAAAACCGCTTCAATGCCTTCCTCTGCGACATCTTTTCATTTTTTCCCTGAAGATAACATTTCTGCAGGTCCTTGGACTCAATGTTCTCGGTCTCATTCGGAATGCAACGCCTCAGGAGAGAAGAAGAAGAGTGCCCCGTTCCATTCCGTGTTGCTCCCCTCGGCGAGGCTCCTCTTTTCTCTGGCTCCTCTCGCTAGCTGATCGGCTTAAATTGGCCCACACGCGCGTGCCTCGGACACTCAGACGCCATTTCCACGCATCTCTCTCTCTTTTCTCTCTGTCCGCAATATCCTGTCAGTCAATGAATGAATCTTCTCTCTTTCAAGGAGGCTCCATTGACATTCATAATCGAGTGCATAGCAAATGCGACCTCAACTCCCTTTCGACTCGAGTCAGCACGTTCCTTGAGGAAACGCTCTCATCGACTTACTTGCCCCCTCCCTTGTTTTCACTTCGGAAGTTGCAGCAGACCAAGGGAGGATCGATTGCCTCAAGAACGAAAATGCGACATGCGGCTGCGTCCCACGACGCGCTCTTCTTCATCGGTTACATCTCTGTCGGTGAGTGAGCATTTGAGTGGTTTCAGCTTCAAACATGTTTCGAGCTTTACGATTTCGTCTCAAAAGGGAGTGAATTGTTTTGCATAAAATGAAGAGACACATTTCAGGCGGCGTCCTAACGGCTTGCAATGGTCTCATGCTTCTCGGCATTGCCAGAGTTCACGCGCTTCGAACACGAAAGGAGTATGTTCTGATAGCGGGTCTTTGTACTGTTGATCTTCTTGTCTCCCTCGGCTTTCTTCTCGCAGCCCTCTTCCATCTCTCCCTCGTCGGAGGTTTGAAACTCAATTTGTTTTCTGAGATTTCTTGCAGATGCCCCAACCAAAGTGCCTCGTTGGCAATGCAATGAGCACATTTTCACCTACCTCGTCGCCATTGGATATCCCCTTGTGGGAGCGATGTGCCTGGTTCAGGTCATCGACCGTTTACTTGCTCTTAGAATTCCAGTGGCCTATTCTCAATGGACTCCCTCCTATGTTCTCATTATGATTACCGGTAAGGGCAATATTTTTCTGATTTTATTTTTATTATATTTTAGTGCCTTTAATTGGCTCTTGTCTGGCTATGGCCTATAATGTTTTCGTTTTGACTTGGAATGATACTTCTCTAGTTGATGTGAGACTTTTTGATAAACAACATGCGTTTAGAATTCTTGCTACACAACCATAGCTCTGAACCCGTCTTGCTTTTACTTTGCAATGGTTGGCAGAATGACGTGCTGTTCGGCGGCGGGCTTGCTCTACGTGCACATCTACGTTCGACTTTTGAAGGTACTGGCAGTCATGCATGCATGCTTCTTTCCAAGCAAGAAACTACACTACAAACTATGTACAAACTACATGTTTCAGCATCTTCGAGGTCTAGCGACGCCAAATGCGAATTGTCTTCAAACTCGAGCAACAATTACTATTGGTCCAAAAAATGTTTGAGTTGAAGAAAGATTTCAGGCTTGACGACAATGAACGCCTTTGTCTTCATGTTCATCCCAGACGTGATCATCATCACGGATTTTCGGAATTTGCTCACGAATTACACAACGGCGTTTTACATTACCGTACCTTTGAAGATGTTCATTGATTTTGGTATTTTTGCTTCCAAAATTATGCCAAAACATTTCCAGTTGTTCAATACTCTCGGCACGAAGAGCTTCGAAAAGCAATTCTCGACATCGTCTTCCCTTGCCGTGAACGCGTCTACAGACTGCTACACCGGGCTCAAGAATGCCCCAAGACGGACGTCTGACAGCAAAATATTGTGCTGTTTGTGAACTTATTAACCCTTTCATGGCATACGGTGATCCCGAGAAGTGCCGATAAATGCTGACACGCAAGTGACACTTCACGCAAGCTTGGAGCACATCAAGGCGACGGAAGTTTTCTTTGTGGAACCGCGCCGGTCTGCACTAACTTTCACAACACTCACGCACCTTCTTCGTAGTCCTGTGGCCACTTGTCTTCAAGACCAAGAAAATGATGCCCGAGCACGCTCATTTTGCCCTCTAACCTACTGGTTTCGTCTCGTTGGTGCGCCTTATAAGAAGTGGCTAGACGCCGATTTGACCCTCATTTGGACCACCCGGGTGGTCTTGAAACTGCGAAGATGTTCCGCGTGAGGAAGCAAAAGTTCTCTTGGTTCAACTTGTCTCACTTTTCTCTGAACACCTCATTCGGTCTAGTTGCCAGGCGGATGAAGGCAATATCTCGTTTGAGAAGGGAGGCGAACGCCCACAGAGATTCTTCTCTTTAACGCAACATCCCGTCTGTCTCGGTTTCTCAGAGGAGGCGCCTTTTCGTTTTGATCAAAAGATTTTGTTCTATCAATAGAACGTCTTCTCTCTTCTTCTCGTTGAGAAAGACTCTAATGCATTCGATCGATGGCGCGATAAATGCCTCCTTTTCCTTGAGAATTCTTTGAAAGAGTCTCTTTCCTATGCGGACTCGCTTTGCCTGGTTTTTATAAGTTTCATAACCAGTAATGATTATGCAGCATAGAATATTGAAAATTGTCAGCTTGGCCAGCGTCGCGCACGTTTTGTCCTCTGGTGAACGCCAAGGCAATTGGCATTCCTTCATGCTTGGATGATCAGTTTTCGTTCGAGCATCTTGTTTGTGTCTGTGTTACATTGCTTTGATGCTGTCTGTCCTCGGACGTCTTCAAACTTTCTTCATCCCGTTTCATTCGTCTGATTCTCCATTGTTAAGAAGAAGCCATGGCGGTGCAAAACACGGACATGGACGCTACTTTTATCATTCACATGATTTATATCGTCGTTGGTTCGTTTTTATCCCCTTTACGAAGAGTTCAATTCCAGGATCAGCTGTTGTTTTCGTGCAATTCCCACTAATAATCTTGATTTTGTGGAAAAGAAGTTTACGAGAACGAAATGAGTTCATCGTCATGGGCGGTCTTCTCGTGGCTGACTTCTTCTATGCCCTCGCCCATCCGCTCGCAGGAATTTACCGGAATTTCATCGCCGAATACGGTAATTGAGCACGACCTGTGGACCGGATGTTCTTTCTTCTTCAGGCACGTCCGTCCCGCGAAGTCATTGCACGTTGATCTTTTTTGTGGTTTGTGGCACCTTCGGCGACACGCTCTCTGGCGTGTCGGAGTGTCTTCTCGTTGTCGATCGCCTTCTGGCTATTCTTCGACCTTTCAGCTATAACGGATGGAGCAACACGTACGCGTTTGGTCTTGTTGGAGGTTGGATCTGCTTTTTGACTTGAAAGAAATGTTTTGCAGTTCCGTTCACACTCGGGTTCATTTTGAACATTGTCAATTTTGTCGTAACCGTTCAAGATTCGTCGCCTGTTGATGTAAGGAGACTTTCACAGAAAAACAAAAAAAAACAACATTCAGGCTTATTGCTATACAAATGAAGCTACGATACCCGGGTTTTACGAGACTTTGCGTTCGGTTCGAATGTGTCTCGTCTTCTTCTCCTTTATCTCCTACGGGTTTATTTATGCTCTGCTGCAAAAGGTGAGACTTTTATTGAAGAGAATTTGTTCTTTAGCGTTTTGCACACATTCAGAAGCAGGGCGTGTCGCGGGCACGCAAACTCATGAGAGCTACGACGACAATTGGTGAGCAAGTGATGTCATGGAAATAGGAAAAGGTTTCAGGAATGACATTGGCTAGCGCGACGGTGTTGACCTTGATACCGGATATTTGTGTCAGCTTCAACCCTTGGAACATTGGCAGCGACTACGCCGGCGTCTTTTACACGCTCATCTTGGTGAAGATGCTCGCTGATTTTGGTCTGTCCTCTTTTTGTTATCAAAACACAAATGCTTACAGTGATTTACACTGTTCGACATCACGAACTTTGGAAAGCTTGGAAGACAACGATGTGGCGGATTTTCTTCTGCTCTCGGCTTTCGAATATTTCTCCGCAAGTCACGCTAATGCCTGTTTCCGTTGCTTCCAAGAATCAGTCGGTGGTGGTGTCATAATAGTGTGGTATTTGTAATGAAAATAAAACGCTCAATGTACAATAAATTATTTGGACAAGCCATTAATTTCACAAAGCGACTGGTCAGCTTATTTTAGCGACAAACGTCTTCGTTGACATATGGAATAGCTCTTCAGTCCCTTTGGATAGTGGATGTGGCCTAAATCGCCTTGCCATAATAGCTTCATCGACTTTTAAAATAACGGGCACATAAATTCGTCAGATGAAAGCTGTTTGTAAAGCAGAGCCGTTCACTACAACGTCATTCTGCCATTACTTAAGGCCGCAAACAAGCTGTTGCTAAGCGTGCTCTCGCCATGCATCTGTGGTCGGCAACAATTTACGTCTTCCTTGCCTGTCTGGCCATGGCGCAGGCTGGGTTGGTTTTGAAACCTGGTTTTCCATTTTTTCCAGAGGACCGATTCTGGTGCAGGCAATTTGGCGACATGGCGACAGAGCCCCCGACGGCCTTCCCTATCCAAACGATCCGAACAAGCTCTCGGCGTGGCCTAGGGGATGGGATCAACTGACTAATGTTGGTTGCAATAAGTTTAGTAGTATGTGAATTATAATCAGGAAGGCATTCAACAAACCTTCGAACTTGGGCAATACCTTCGAAAACGCTATCTAGGTGGCGTTCTGCCTGATCGTTTTAATGACGAAAAGGTTGTGCCTTTATGTTTATTCAAGGCCTTCTAAGGTGCTCATAAAATCTTCGCCTAAGCAGCGGGCGCTCGAGAGTGCGCAGGCTGTCGTCGCGGCACTTTTTCCAGCCGAAGGCAACTTTCGGTCAGTGGTGTGTCGATGACGTTAACTTTGCAGCTGGACGCATGGAGAACTGAAAAATTGGCAGCCAACACCGATTCAAGTGGATTATGAAAAGACTGTGAGTGAAGTTAACGGAGACACAGAGCCATTTTAGTTGCTGAAACCGACGTCGACGAAATGCCCCTACATCAAGCAGTATGACGAACCCAAAGATCTTCAGCTGGCAAAGTCCTTCGATCAGGAGTATTTTTGATCATTTCTTGCAAGGCTTGAATTTAGATATGCGACGTTCTTCAAATTCCTTCAGGAAAAGACGGGTCTAGAGAAAATGAACTTCAAGAAAGCCGCCAAACTCAATGACATTCAACGTGAGGCAAGTTTACTTGAATTTCAAATAGCGAGAAGATTGCCCATGGTCTTCCACAGCCAGACTGGGTTCATGAAAAACGACCAGAATGGAAGGGAATTTCAATTCTTGATGCAATCAAGGAAATCAAGCGAAGGGTAACAAGATATGGAAAGCAGACTTGAATAGAGACGCCTGGCTCAATTTGATTCGGACCGCGAAGCAAAAATAGTTGGCGGCTATTTGCTCAATGACTGGCTTGAAAGAATGCAACGAAAGACTAGCAAGAATGAGTCTTTGGATGTCGTGTTGTACTCGTCTGTGAGCATTCTTTACAAGCAAAACAGACTGTTCCATCATTTGCAGCATGATGGAACAATCAACGGGCTTCTTTCGGCCCTTAAAACGCCGAATGGACAACTCGTTCCTTATGCCGCAACAGTCTTTGCCGAGCTTTATGAAAATGGAATTGTAGAGGTCTGTGGACTTGTTAGAAAATAATACTACAGTTTTTCTACCGTAATACGACCAAGGCTGAACCGTTTAAGCTTGAAGTGAATGGTTGCGCGAAGCCTTGCCATCTGCCAGCTCTCATTAACGCAGTTAAAGATCGGATTGTAAAAGACGCCAAGGAACTGTCAAAAGTAAGCAAACTTAAGATTTTGTTTGAAGAAAAACCTGAAGCTTTGCGAGCTACCGAAAGGCGCTGTTGCCAAAGACAAGAAAGACAAGGATGACGATTAGACAAGAAAAACCCCCCCCCCACGACTTTAAGTTGACAATAAAAATGTTGCGATATTATTGACGACATTTGCAGTAAATAAATTGAAAAAGTTTCCGGAAGCGCATTCGCTCTAATAATAAGAGCTAGTTTTTAAGAGTAACCAGCTTCAGACTTTCCTTGCAATAGAAGGATCCCATTCACCCACCACTTCAGCTATGTAGCAGGTACCAAACATAGCTTTTCTTGAAAGCATTTTCGTTCTTCGCGTCTGCTTCCCGTATACTCAAAAAGACGGATATTTTTGTTTCTTTTTCTTCTTCTTTGCCTTCTACTTATACAATAAACGCGTCGCCGTCTGAGATATTTTCAATCAGTTTTTGCTGGGCTGGGTTTCTTTTGTCCCAAGTTTGCATAAATTTCAGTTCGACAAAGCGACTTTACACAGTCATGTCGAAGGTTGTCGCAATCCTTCTCGGCCTTCTCTCAATTCCAACTTTCGGGTCTGAGTTTCTCGACGAAATTCTTGCCTACATCGACAAGTCTGAATCGCCGTGTCAGAATTTCTACCGCTATCGCTGTCCCCGAAATGTCACCAAACTGCCCGTCACTACAAGGACACTGCCTAGTGCGTGCCCTGAGGCGTCTTAGGGCTGTCCCCCCTTTCACCTCTCCTTTGCTTGATTTGAACCAGGATTTCGCCTTGCCATTGAACTTGACGTGTTTCTGTGCATATTATTGACTGTTTATTACTGTTTAGCATGAAATATATACATTTTCATGTTCACATACAAATT
>JAQIXL010002512.1:0-12856 GCA_034700245.1 Poikilolaimus oxycercus | reverse complement strand
CAAAGCGCAGTTCTTTACGTAAGGAAAGAGATCGACCTTTTCTCCCTCAACAAATCCATCGAGAAAGCTGACCAATTCCTGTGACTCTACTTTAAATAATGAAGCTGTTCACAAACCTTCGCATGTTGGTTGAAGCTTTCCTGATAGCTGTCGAGCATTCGAAAGTGGAACGTCGGCGTGAGCATCTTTCTTCTTGATCTCCATTTGTTGTCCGTACTGAAAGTTTGAACTTCCAAAACCACGAATGTTTCACTCGCCTTATGAGCAATCCTGTGCCTAACCAAGGAATAAGAAAATCGTAGTCGTGTCCCTTTGTTATTTCCACCGAAGAATCAACCATGTCCTTTGAAACCGAGATTAGCAGTTCAGTAGCTATTTCAAACCTTGAGCGTTGCGCCGTCGAGTGGTATCACATAATGATCGTTTCCAATACTCAGTCGAAAGGCGCGCGCACCTTGAGCTGCGTACTTGTTTGCAATATCCATCATGTAGTCAGTGGAGTCTGCAACAATGCCAATAAGCGGGCTCACTCTCACCGTAGATGTCTGTTGGGAGTTGAAGTGTGTGACCAAGAAAGGGAAGCATCGGCTCAGCGACAAACGCGTCCATTTTCTTCGTGATTCGCTTATGATTACGGAACCAGACGAAGAGCCGCCGAGCATAGAGAAGGCTGAGGCTGGTGAAAAACAGGATAAAGATGAGCACTCCGAACATTTCCTAAACGCGCGTAATTAGTGTTTTATCAAAAACAAGACAAGAGCACTGACGGAAGCGTTCTTGCAAAGCATTTATATTCGCCAGGAAAAGTGGTGAACCAGCCACGCCGTAAATTGGAGTGCACGAGGGAAGGAAACGGCGAGAAAGTGACGAAAACGAGTAGTGCACAGACAGCTGCGGTGGTTGTTTTCTCTCCTAGCGAGCCAGGGAGCACCTTCTCGTCTCCAAGTGACCTTACGACCTCTCGAAGACCACCCGTCCTCATCCGTCACCATGTATCGAAACGCATAGTATGTGGCACTCGTATAACACTCGTGGAAATAAATGTTCATTCAGATGAAGAGCACTTGACATACAAGCGTCAACAACGTAACTCATGCATCGTTTTGAATCTCTTCACCCTTCTCGATTTCTTGCTCAAACGTCCACTTGGCTGGTTCAGCTCCAGCGAAAACGACAAAGACGGTGTTACAGACCACAAGTATGAGGGCGTAGACGATAAAAACTCTACAATTTATTGCTTTAGAAAAACGCTCGACCGTACCTTTTCCATGAATCATAGCTGTTATCTGTCGTCATCGATGGCACGACAACCGCACCGAAAACCATGCCGAGATTGGCGATTAGCTTGACACGTTGGCCGATTGAAGGTATGGAAACTTACTTGGACGATGGACATAACGAAGCCCGAGTGTTGCCTCGAAACGAGGACAGCGCTCTTCGGATAGCCTCCAGCTTGAAATCCAAGTATGGCGATTGGAATTACTGAAATTCATCTCACTGCCGCAAAAGATTTACTAACTGATCATGACCAGATCAATGGCATTCCTATGCAATGGCGTCAGACACACAACAAGGAAGAAAGCTGCTGCGCCCAGAAGGCCAATTGTGTTGAACAGCCTCAACTTGGTCATCTCTGGCACGGCAGTAAGACGATCGCTGATGAAGCCCGTGATCACTTTGACGATGAACTACGCTTGTGAGACAAAAAGCATGCACCAACCGTGCAAGCGATTGGGAGCATGCAGACGTAACCGATTGAAGCTGCATTGAAGCCCAAGACATAAGTGAAGTACATCGGAGCGAAGGTGATCGTGAACTGGACAACGAAGAAGGAGCCGAGGACCGTGATCCAAACGGCCCAGACTTTTGTTGAGCGAATAATGGCCGATATCGGAGCCTGAAAAAGTTCCTCAAGAAGCTTTTGGAGGTTTACTTTCGGCTTCTTCGCATTTTTGGTAGTGACTTGCTTCCCTTCGTTGATGTTTGCGAGTTCCTTGTCACCAACAAATGGGTGATTCGAAGGATCATCTCTAAACCCGGTAAACATGAGTTTTCAGGCAGACCTATAGTAAGCAATCCAGATAACAGTGAGAACGGCACAGCACAAGGCATGGAAATAGAATATCGTGGGCCAGCTAACTGCAAACAATGATCGACGAAGCTACGCCCAGGGTTGTCAACGGTTCGAACCGGGTCGACCCGGGTCGAACCGGTTCGAACCAGAGGCCTTCGGGTCGGTTCTAGCCTATTTTTTAACCGACCCGGGTCGGTTCGGTTCGGGTCGGGTCGGGTCGGGTCGGTTCACTTGAAATCTCAGTTAGCCCGGTTCGGTTCGGTTCGGTTCCGGTTCGACCCGGTTCGAACCGGGTCGAACCAGACGTCCATGCAAAATTTCTATGAAATCAACTGAAATGGCATTATAAGAAGGTTTTTGCTCAAATTTTGTTTCCCATTGATGCTAGAAGAGAATTGACCTGTCATTCGCTGCTCGAGGCCATTTAGACAATGAGCAATCTCATTTCAACAATTGGTTTCGAACTGGAAAGGATCAAAAATAGAAGTAATGCCTTCTGCCATTCCGCCGTTTCAATGTTTGCGGAAAATGTGCCTTACAATTTGAACTTTGGTCAACTACTACGCTTGAAACCGTGGCATACACGACAAATTTCGCTGATTTCAATGAGCTCCGGTTCGAACCGGTTCGAACCGGGTCGACCCGTTTTATAAGACACAAGACCGGGTCGGTTCGGGTCGGTTCTCAAGTCTCTTGGGAACGACCGGTTCGGTTCGGTTCGGGTCGGGTCGGGTCGGGTCGGTTCTTAGGTCCTCGGAAAGGCCTCCGGTTCGGTTCGGTTCGGGTCGGTTCCGGGTCGAACCGGGTCCGACCCGGGTTTCGACAACCCTGGCTACGCCTATAACCATTCTTCCCGATAAGACTGGAGATGGGCTGGGTGAAGAGGGGTGCGAGCTCGGCATGAGCGAGGAGGACGGCAATGAAGAGACCACGCTCGCCGAGTGGTGACCAAGCATTGCAGACGATGCCCGCCACTGGCATCAGATTCGAAATGCTCACACCCTGTCGCAAACTTCAAACGTTCCAATTTCCCTGACCGAGATGAAGCGAATAACGACGAAGACAGGAAAGACTGTGAGAGCAATGGGTGTGAGTGCGGTGCTGATCACGGTGACGATTCCCACAATTGTCATCACCTGCAAGCTGTCTTATTGAACTTCGGAGACTGACCTTATGAGCACCAAATCGAACGATGATGGCTTGAATTGGAAACGTTCCGAGGATTGAACCACAATATGCGCCTGAACTCGCCTCTCAGTCACTGAAGAGTCATACCGGCAAAAGCAAAGCTTTTCTCAGCCGTCGAAAAAGTAAAACGTCGATCCGCTAATGAAAGCTCGGAGCTCGCGAAGTCAATGCTTTCGTTGATTGTTCCATTGAAAAGTGGCGACGTTGTCTTGTCCATCATGATCACAAACGAGACATTGAAAACAATTAGACTTCAGGTTTTCAATTCAGGTCGAAAGACGTAGAGCTTACCAAGAAATATGGATTGTCAGGAAAAGCGTTGTTACGACGAGGATGCCGTACCGATTTCCCTCATTGTCAGCACAAGTGCATCGCAGCGACATCGCCGCAAAGAATGAGCAAAGTGTTGTGCGTCAGTCGAATGGCAGAGAGAGCAAAGTCTTTCTCGCGGTGGCCTCTCTTATACACCATCGTTTGCATAGAACAGTCAGAGCACTATTTTAGCAACGAGTGTCTCCTCTTCAGGGCATCTTTTTTTTGTGGCTTAAGTTTTATAGTATAAAGCTTGCGTGTCTTTGGCAAAAGTGTTAGAGGTGTAGCGATGCGTTGATGAAGTTAGTTTGATTGTCTGGCATTTTTCGTGGCAAAAAATCCAAATTCCAACGCGTAGTTTCGCTTCGTGTAGTGGTCGTTCCCCAACTACTTATGTTTCGTGCGTGAATAATCTGGGCACTCGCCTTCCTCCGTTACAGCATCAGTGACGAACCATTTCGCGCGTTCGACACGAAGTTAAAGGCTTTGATCTGCTTGTCTCGCGTCTTCAATTTGCAGCGTGTAGAAAATTTGTTCTGCCGGTTCGACTTGCGTGAAATTGCCAACGAAAAATATTCACTACAGTTAGTTACAATGCATCGTTTTTATTTATTGTATTTATCTCTCAAATACACCAAAAATAAATGAAAACAGTTAGGCAAAGAGTGCTGCCATTTCTCTGAGTGAGTCAACGAGGTGCCGTTGGAAACGCGTTGAATCCTAAAACTATCAAAAGTCCGTATTGGGATCCAAACCGTGTTCATCGCCGATTTATAAGACGTGATATGGCACTGGATTGCGAAGTTCCCTTGATAGCGGAAGCAAAGACCTGCCAAGGGAGCATTTCTCTTATGTTTGCCTACCATAGCCGTTCTTCGCCACAGCTCCAAAGCAGGCGCCGAGCCATGCGGTGTCCGGATCAGCATCCTCCTGAAGTTGATCCGTACAGATCGGCAACTGAAATAGAGGTGTGTTTGATAAATCCCTGTTCATACGTGGGATGTCGACAGCGGCCACTGTTGCGAGAAGACTTCGTCCAGAAAGGGTGAGGAGTAGCTCGTTCCTTTCGAGAGAATATAAAGAACGAAGAGGTGACGGTCGATGCCTCTTCCAACCATGCATTCCTTATTGTTGTTCACATGCAGTTCGCAAGCTCCGCGGAGTAGGCGAAGCGTCGATTCCTTCAGTAGCTGTTTTTCTGCTCAATCAAATGAATCTCACACTCTGTTCAGGATCCAGCATCGCTCTCACAAACTCGCAGCTCTTCTTGGTCACCACACGCAGAGTCTCGGTCCTCGAGTTCTTGTAAAAACGCGTCGACGCCGCTGCATAAGTCGGGACAAACTTGCCTTGGTCCTAAACACGCAAAATGTCGTTAATATGACAGAGCTAACTTTGTAATTCGCTAGCTGAATCGTCATCTGCATGAAGGCATCTGGTGAGACGTTGCTTTTCTTGATGAGACCTTTACCGAAGTCCCTGGAATCGTCCCGGTTATTCGTGGCAAAGAGCACGAACTTGAAATAAGTCGCTGCTAAATCCACATCGTCTTTAATTGGCTGCCACTCCTTATAGCAACGCTCAATTTCTTGAGCCATCTCATCGTCGATATCCAGTGGTAGTCTCTCGGCAAACTTTACATGAGAGCCACCTGTTTTGCGCGGTCGTTCGATCAACTTTCGCTGGTCTTCGAGAGGTCCCGGGTGTCTGAATGTAATGTTTCCTTCATTCAAAAACATGACACATACGGTAAGACATAGCGATCCATATTGGTGTGATTCTCGCCCAAGTGATCGAATTCGGCTCCATCGCCAATGGAATGTTCCGTCGTTCCACCACACCGACCACTCTTCGAGATCACGTAGTTCAACGACTTATCAACCCAACGATTCGCGCCATCTCCAGTCAACGTCTTCAACATTTGCTTATCAAGATCTTTCAGCCTCTCCTGAAACTTCTTCCTCCGCTGAAAGTGTCGGAACCTCCGAGTAGTCGTATTCATCATCCGTCATGGACAAAAAAAACGCGCAACTCTCGATGACTTTCAGTGTTTCTCGGTTTATTCTATTGTCAAGGAAGAAGCGACGTCGGTTTTTTGCCCAAGTTGCTCTATAACAGCTGATTTGAAGTTTCTTATGGAGCACCTTTTGTCAGTCGTAAAGGCCGCCACTCGTCCGCTCACGGATTCGTCGCGTTCATTTCTTTCAATCAATTCAGCGAAAATTTTTGTGAGTTCATCTAGGGAGTAAATCCGATTTCGCTCATCGCAAATGTCAACTTTGTAAAGAATTCCTTGATAGAGGACAACGATGTGCCTAAACTAAGCTCGTTATTATGTACACAGCGAAGAGTAAACCTAGCAATTCCATAATTTTCCAAGTGATCAATTTCTTCTCCAGGCACTCGAGTAACAGAATAGAGTTTGTCATAATGTGTAGCGCAGAGCATTCCATGACCGAGCTATGAGTCTCATCGCTATAACGAAGATAAGGAGAACTTACCGGTGCGAATTCTTGCCTGTCAATGGCCAGATGACTATGCCACTCTACTGCCACTAATCTCGCAGTTTGAACAGCGAGAAGAACAGGAAAGTGTCTGAACCCGTTATGGAGACAATCGAATTAACTTGACGATATCGCTATGGGCAACGGAGGAACTGATGAGAAGCCCATCGCGGCTAGCATGATACGCATATTTTTCCCAGAGACCAGACACGTAATTGTCTGATTTCAACCAGAGAACTGAAATGCTTTTGGTTAAACTCTACCGATGAAGACAAACGTCGAGCGTAGAACTGCAGTCGCGGTCCTTCGTTAGCCAAGAACGACTCTGCTTTGGCGACAACCGCGCCATATTCTTCCTAAAACTTGCTCGAGCTTGCAGTGAAAGAAGCCTCGTGCCTTGCTCAAGATGTCCTTCATGCTCTCGAGATATTTTTCCACGCTGTCCTTTAGAGTTGGGAGGGGAAGCGTTGGTAGCAAGTGTTCGCAGGATTTGAGCTGGACGGGAATATTCTTCACCAGTAAGTGACACAACTGAACGTGTTCATAAATTTGCCGAAAATGACTTACGCCCCAAAGCCGTGTTAACAACGACGGTCTTTTCGGATTCTCCATGACATACCCTTTGTATGCGAAGTAGAAATGTCGGAGAAACGCGCGGAACAAGATGACAGGAAGAGTGGCCGTTGTTAGCGATGCTACGCCGATTCGCACGAGCTGTCTACACGTCATTTTCATCATGTGTCAAACTTGAACAATGTCGTTTTCGAGAAGATCCGTCTTGGGTGTTGGAATAAGTGCCAGCAAAGCATTTTCTGGCTGCTTCAAATGCCAGGCGGCAGCTGCGCCGATGCCTCCAATGTAGATCCACGGACTGAACGGCCAAAGACGACTTCGGATATCGTTCTGAACAACTCGAGGCATAGAGAAAGCCTACCCATGCCCGGTAAATAGCACGCTCAAACGACGAGGGAAATCTTTGGTAGATCGGGTAGGACGGCACAACTTTCCTCGTCACTTTCCGGGCCTCTCCATTGGATGGCTTCGACATCTGAAAAGCCTGCAAAACTAATAAAACTACCAACAAAGAGAATGGAGAGACGAATGATTCGCAAGGTGAAGAAGATGCGGGGAGTGGCGTTTCCTGAGTTTCTTTGATCTAATTTTCTGGGACGGGAATGCTGCACAGACTTCGCGTAGCCGGCGACTACACTTGATGGATTTTTTCGTCTTCTTCACAGAGTATCAACATCTCACCTACAAAGTAAGAGATTGTCCATGTAAACGTAAACCGAGCAGGATCTTTGAATCACAAATTGGTGTTGCATGCCTCACTCTCTGTGTTTGCCGCCAAAGACATTTACGCGAGGGCCCTGCTGTGTTCGATCGCTTCGCGTAGTTCGTAGTCTTGCTCCCTCGACAAGAGACGTCAATATTTTGCACTTTGCTCACGATCTTCAACTTCAAGTCTCTTTTCCTGTTGTCTGGTCCATTTTGACTCATTCAAACGCTTCACACGTGGATTTGAGCGTAATGCACAACTCGGCACGACGTTCCGCCTTGAGTGTGTATTCATGTCTTCGAAATCTGGAAAGACGCACCGCCATGAGCAAACTACAGAGTCCAGGTGAGCTCCGCTAGAATTCGGACGATGCTCGTTTTCAGCCCTCAATCGTGGACTCGCCACAACTCAGAATTTTTCTGATAACTATCATTATTTTCAGCTTGAACAAGTTCGTCCCGATGTCTTTCAGTAGGTTTTCTATCTTTAACAATCGTCGCTTCCAGAACCTCGAATCTCACGACTCCTCATCAAAATTCGACAAAGGCCGCTTATGGCGGGCTCGTATTCAGTCAAGCTCTGGCCGCAGCCGAAGCAACGACAGAAGGCGACTTCAAGCCTCACGCCCTCTTTTCCTTCTTTGTTCAAGGAGGTTTGTGATTGCCCTTGTCTCGACCTTATTTATTGCTTTAGTGGACACCAAGAAGCCGATCGAATACTCTGTTCGCCGACTTCGTGAAGGAAAAAGTTTCTCTACTCGAAGCGTAGATGCTCTGCAAGATGGACGTGTTACCTTCACTCTTCAAGCTTCTTTTCATGCAGTTCGTCTTTGCTTTCTATTGTAGTTGTAAAGCCTTTATTCAGACTGAAAATCCGGCTATTAAACATCAAATTGAAATGCCAAAGGTGCCGCCTCCAGAAGAAGTGCAAACGATTCGTCAAGCCGGGCACACAATTATGGCCGACGCTGCCGCCGGAAAGCTGAAAATTGCGGAAAGCGCCCTTCCATTGGTTGAGCATCGTCTAAAGAATGACAACTTCGACGATCCGAGAGTGCTTTTTGAGGTTTTGATCGCGTTCAGTTTCATGAAGCGTTTAGATTCGGCCAGTTGAACCCTTGCGGTATTACTCGTTAGACATTACGGAGCCAAAGATGCATTTTTGGTTCCGACTACGGAAGCCTCTCGACAAGCACGATCCTCAACTTCATCGGTAATAAGACTTCTGCGAAATACAATATATTCTCCTGCAGATATCTGCGAGCCTTCGCCAGCGACTCGATGTGCGCGGGCGTTGTCATTCGGCCACATCAAGGGTTAGGATTTGAATTTGAAGAAAAGAGGCTTTCTAGAAATGGTCTGCGAGTGAGTCTCGTTACTTCCTTGAGCCACTCGGTATGGATGCACTCTGACGACGCTCCGACGGATCAGTGGCAGCTCTTCGAGCTTTCGTCCACCATCGCCGGTAGTGTGCTTTTTCTTCGAAATGTTATCTCATTGTCTAGATGGAGGGCGCGGATTCGTCGAAGGTCGATTTTGGCGACAAGACGGGCAACTTGTGATGACCGTCGGCCAAGACGTACTTGTTCGAACGCGCGGTCAACCGTCGGTTCTCTAAACTGACATTGAGATGCTCTGATGTGAACAGGTGCCAGTAAATGAAGTTTATCGACTCTTTCACGATACATATTCTTCAAAGCAAAATGTTTTGGCTTCATTTTGATGCACACACAGTCGCTTTCCATCTTCCCGCTTCAATACTGTTACTTCAATTCCACTACGCTCACTACGCTGGTCAGCTTTTTCAACACTCAGACCATCCAGTAAGGTTTCCAAAGTTATATCACCGACAAGAAAAATATGAAAGCGTTCAATATCGAGAAGATTCCTAGCCCAGCGAGAGAGACGCTCTTTCACTCCATTCACAGTGAGCTCTGGCATCAAACAAGCAAGAATGATTGACGGCCAAGGAGCTTCAGCCATAAGAGCATCATCAACATGCACAGGCTCACCGTCGCCTGTGATCTCAAGATGATCAAGTTCCTCTATGCATGATCGATGAAAAAAATTACGAGGAAAGGGCGTCTCACAACCTTTGACTGTCAAGCGACAAATCTGATGGTGTTGGTCGAGAATATTGGCCACACCCAGAGGGCTGAATGGACAAGTCAAAGGGAAGACGAAGAATATCGCCGAAGTAACTGATTCGGGAATGAACGTTGACCACTCTCTCATGGCATCAGTGGGCAAATTTGTGGCAAAGGTTTGAGGAGAAAAGTACTTGAAGAGGCGCGCAAACAACTGCTTCAAACGCCGTTTCGGTGGAAAATCAACGAATTTCAATCGAAAAATGGTTACATGACGTTGATCCTGACGAGCTAGCGAGTAGGTGTATGACTTGTCCTCGATCCGCAGCTTGAATTTGGTTCCTTCAAAGGCTGGTGTTTCCAGAATAGAAGCATCCAGTTCAGAGTCACCAAAGAGAATAAAGAAGTCGTTCAGCAGTCGGATAGCAACCAACTGATCGGTAATGCGCCGTAAGTTTGCCAGATTTCGCTCAATAAGCTCATGAAAATGCCGACATGTGCGTAGAAATCGCAATACGTCGCGGCCGTCGATGAAAGTCAACAATCTTAGTTGAAGTTCGTGAGGCAAAGCGAGCAGGAAGGAGGAGGACGAGACCTCCATTAACGATGACGTCGTCTCCATTAAAGGCGAACAAACTTGTAAACAAGCAAAAAGGCTGAGAAAATTCAATCAATCAGCCTTTTCGGCTGAGATGCGCGTTGACGCAGAGCAAAACCAGGTCGACGGCCCGCATCCACCCCACGAGGGGGCTTTGACCCGGTTTCATACCGGGATAACGGTTTTTATTTCCCAGAATTTTTTCTCTCCGCATTGGCTTGAGTCTATTCATGTTGCTCCTCATTCTATTACTCGCAGTCCCCATTCACTGCACATTCGACCGCGAGGAGCTTGCTGTTCTCCCATCGACCCACGGTGTCTATATTGAGATCTACGACGAAGCGGCGCAATACGAGTCGGCCTCTCTTCGACTGAGCAGTCGAGACCAGCCCGTCGTCAACGTCGAGCTTCGATTTGTGGTCCTCGATTCTAATGTTGTGGATGTCGTGGACGATGGCGAACTGTACATCGACCGCGTTTCACCTGTTGCTGATCCGACAAGCGGCGACTTGACTGTGCACGATTTGGCGGAATTTCACTACCTCGCCCATGTCACACATCGTGTGTCCAAGGCCGAAGCTGTGGAGAAGACGCTGCGATCCTTCCTCAATTCAACTGTCGAGGTGTTCCCGGAGTTCGAACTTCTCAGCAACAATTCCGACTGGTCCGAGGCTATTGCGAAAGCTGTCACTGCTGTCGGAATTCAAGCCCAAAAAGCCAGCATCTACAGCTGGGGTTCAACTCCGCCGCCTGAGACCGTCTTGCTGGATCTGGCTGAGTCCATGAAGCTGGACGAGTTCTTCTTCCGTGAAACGCACATTCACTTGTTCTTCTCGAATCACTTCTTCCGTCAGCCGGCCGTTCGTCAGTTGAAGTTTCTCTACGTGCCAGAACTCAGCGTAGCCAACATCACCGACTGTTCGTTGAGCCGACTTCAAGCCAACACGCTGATTCTCGGCAAGGCACCACGTCTCACGGCAAAGGGCTTGAGGAAATGGATCAAGCCGGTTTTGAACGGAACGACGGAGGCCAGGCAATTCGATGTTAGCCTCACCTTCAAGCCGGATGAATCGGTTCTCAGCGGCTTGAAGTATCATCAACACGAGAAGAGCAATGCAACACTGGTCATTGAGAATGGTTTGGATCATCCAGATGTGAATTTCATCGCTTCCAGTCTTGGTCAGACTGACGGTCACTTCACGCGCTACAATTTGTGGATTGGTGCATAATCATACTGTCATTCTTCCTCCTTTGCTAGCTAAATCAACCGTGTACGTTGCGGTGATAAAATCTACATCGGAATCTACAGAAAAACATTCGCAAGCATGATCTCGAAACGAAGAGTGACTCGTTGTAGTTTGAACGCGCCGTTCGGTTTGCACACCGTGCTCTGGCTGCTGGACAATTGCACACGACGCTCCCTCCCTACAAACAAATCTCAAGTCATTTCGAGCTTGTTTAAAGCTATCAACTTCACAGGCATTTGCTGTGCATTTTTCCTTTCACATTCAACTGAAATTCAACTTGTTTCTATTTTGATTGTTTCTAACAAGAGTCTCCGTTTCTTTTGAACAAACTTGTGACTAGCTCGTTTCATTCGCATATCGAGTACTTTGCCCCCCCAGCCGTTTTGTCCGAACCAATCGCCCGACTTTCACTCCTCTAGAAGAAAGCGACAGTCTCCGCTTAATCATTGTCCTTGTGGTCATGACGAGGAACGGCGATGCTCTAGCAAAGCCCCCGACCCAAGAAGGTGGTCCCGCCATTTCCTCTCTACAAGCGATTTCCTTCGCCTTTCGAAAGGTTCATCTACAGGAAATGGGTAAAATAGTTCTTCTCTTGCAAGTTTTCGGCTAGAATTTTCTTCGCAACAATCTGTGGCCAATCAGTCCGTGGCTGTACTTCGGCAGTCTTGGTGCCGCGGCTGCGTGGCATTGGAGACAGCCAGCCAATGTGTTCCTAGCTTTGCTGCCTGGAGAGAAATTCTTCGCCAGCCATGGCCTTTTGGTATGAATTTATGATCCTTCATCACTTTTGGATACCTTAAAGAGACGGTCGAAAAGTACCTGGATGGAATGGAGAACATACTCTCACCAGTGCGACTTTTGAAATTCATTCGCTTTTCTTAGGAGGAGTTCCGCAAAAGAAGGGCGACGTCCATCGATTTCCTCAACAACGAGGGACCGAAGCTACAATTCTTTGCCAGACGTTTGTTCAAACAATCTTCAAGGGTCTTTAGTGCTCTGGTTCACGAGCAGCAACTATGTTTCGGGCCTTTGGGAGAAGTACGCTTACCTCTATAGTCGCGAGCCCCTTCTTATCAATTCGTCCGTGGCTCTCGCGGACACTGTTGGGTGAGACTGTTTCTTCTTTACATTTCAACGTCGATAAAAGCGAACGTTTTAGGACTTTCCTAGTGACTGTTCCCGTAAGCGCAGCCCGATGAAGCTATATCGAGGTTTTGAGTCACTTGGGTATGGATCGACAGGACTTCAGCCCGGTTTGTTGTGCCAATCAAATGAAAACTTCTCTTCAGCTCGGCAATGGCATGCTCTGTGCAGCTCATTATGACAAAATGTACTCGGTGACCCGAGTTCCCGGTGAAGAAGGCGATCACCTTGAGAACTATGGAATCACGAAGTCTGCTTTCCTTTCTCGAGATTACTAGCGCTTTCAGACACATCATCGTGCAATATCATGGAATTCTCTACAAAGTCGACATCTGTGATTCCAACAATGAGAGAGAGATTTATTCGTGCGGGAATGGGAAATCTGTATTCGTCCTCAAAGTTGGCAGTAGTCGTCCTCGATGACG
>JAQIXL010002511.1:0-12856 GCA_034700245.1 Poikilolaimus oxycercus | reverse complement strand
GAGGTTTCTTTCAAAGATGTTTATGCGGAGAGTATCTCTGGCACGGGGAAGGAGGTCGATGACGAGGGACGGCGCGGCTATTTCTTCTTCTCGTCCTTCTTCTCCTTCTTCTCCTTCTTCGGGACGCCGACGAGGGTGTTCAGCGAGTTGAGGTCCTTGATGATGTTGTCGAGCTCGTCCTTGTAGGCGCTCGCCCTCTTGCTCGATGTGAGCTGCTGCTCCGTCTTACGGTAACAGTGGAACAAACCTCGAAGGACTTGAATTCCGCCTGCGCCTGCAGCGCGCTCTCCTCGGCCGCGCTGAGCTCCTCGCCGAGCTTCGGGTCACTCTTGAGCGCCCGGCGCAGGGAGACGACGGCCGTCTCCGTCAGACGAAGGCGCTCCACCTGAGAAGGTCCTCTTGAGAGAAGAGAGCTGCCTTCTTGTTGTCGTTCTTGTTGAGACGTCGCTCGTCCTTCTTGAACTCGTCCTGCTCCGCCTTCTCGATCTGCTTCTGACGGCTTTGACGAGCCGCCGTCGCCCTCGTCGGGGAGCCGCCGTCTCCCGCCGACTTCAGCGACTTCCTCGTCTCGGCCAGCAGGTCCACCTCTTCGCGATCCGATCTAAAGGCTTCTTCCACGCAGGGAGAGTTACTTGAGGTCATCTGCCTTCGGCTTGCTGTCCTTTCCCTTCTTCTCTTCGAGCTTCTCGCGCTCAAGCCTGAAATCCCTTGTGAGATTACGGTAGGACGCACTGCTCGCGCTCCTCTTGCTCCACACGGCGCTGCTTGACGTCATGCGCCCTCGTCGAGTCGTCGCTCCTTTCTTCGCGAGTCTTCTTCTTCTCTTGCTTGCTCGCCTTCGTCTCCACGACCGGCTTCGTCCTCGGCTCGCGCTTCCTGCACTCGAAGCGGAAGCCGCACGCATTCTCCAGGCCACCCATCGACCTGTTCCAGACTACTGTAGCTTCAGGCTTGTCTCACTTTTCGGCCTCGAATGCCTTCTGCTCCTCCTTCTCGATGCGACGCTGGCGGGTGGCGCTAGAAAGCGGCGACCCGTTCTGGTTCCTACACCGTAGTTCTATTTATTCAGGGATACGGTAACCAGAGCTTCTCGCCCTTCTTCACGAGTGTGCCTTCGATCTCCTTCTTCACGAGTTCCTTCTTGCGCTGGCGTTCCATCGACCTGCAGCCTCACTTCCAGACCAAGGACTTCTACAGTAACCTGTCGAAGTCCTCTTGCTCGCGCTTCTCGACGCGCTCCTGCTTGAGACGGCGGGCGACGGGCGACTTCCTCGCCTTCGGAGTGGCGGCGGCCACCTGCTGGGCGAGGAGCTCGGCCTCGCTCAACGGCTGACGGGAGAAGAAGTCGAACTCGCGATGGACGCAGCCGTCCTCGATCCATTCGTCCATCTGCCGCCTTGAGGAGGAGAGAGGAGACGCGCCTTCAGACGCCAGAAGGGGCCGCTCGCCGGGACCTTCATCGAGCGCGTCTTCTTCGCCTCGAGCGAGAGGCCGGGCAGCGGGGTCGGCATCTTTCTGAAGGCCTTCTTCTCCTCTGGAGGCTCTTACCTTGGAAGTGGCTGAAGAAGAGAACCAGCTGCTGCAGACGACGCCTGGAACACTGAGCTCCAACGAGGGCAAAAGTAGGCAAATTTCGCGCAACTCATTTGACTCGCTCCTTCTATTGGAGATTTCTTGATGCAAAACAATACGACATCGGAGAAGTCCCTTTACCACTCAATCGAATCATCCACGCAAAATGGAAAGAAAGAAGGAGAAGAAAAGAGGCTTTTTGGTGGACAAGCTCGTGGTGGGTAGACTCGTCGGCTGAGTTGTAGTTGGCCAAGGGGAAGAGGCAGGAGTTGAGGACGACGATACAGGAGAGGAAGAACGAGAAAGACTCGTGGTTGGGGGACTTAGAGAAGGAGAAGGAGAATATACTGATTGTGAGAGGGAAGAAGGAGAAATGGACGTCGTGAGAGTTGATGTGGAGGACACGAAGAAAGTGCTGGTGAGAGGAGACGAAGAAAGACGCGTCGACGAGACGATTGTTTGAGAGGGCGACGAAGTGGGTGACGCCGTGGTCACGGTGGTGGTTGTCGTCAGAAGAGGACTCGTGGATGTCCGTGTAGGGCTAGACAAAGAAGTTGTTTCTTCCTGAGAAGGCGTTATGGAGAAGGACGTGGTAGACTCGGTCTCTGCCGAAAACTCGGATGACAACGTTGTCTCCGATCCTTCTAGGGTGCTCCATGTGCTCTGACCAGGAAGGTCGATCTCGCAGAACATCTCAAAGTTCTGATCGGCACAGCAGTAACAGGTGTAGAAGCCATATTGACGATAGCCGCACATCCGAGGCGTGATACAATCCCTAGAAGGATGTTTGAGAAGGCGTAGACGAACCCCCAACAAGTAGATGAATAGCACAAAGAATGATTCACACGACGGAGACAAAAGAAGGCATGATCGTCGTCGTTCTCTCGTTTAAAGAAGACCATCTCGGAGACGTCGAAGACCTGACAGCCCTCTCCACTCTCAAGATTGCAACTCGAAGAAGTTGAGAAGAAAGGGAATCTTACGTCGTGTCATTTCCATCAACTTCTAGATCGAAATACTTGATTCCACTAGATTCGATGATATTGATTGTGGCATTCGGACCTGAGATCAGGGTTCTGACTCTCCTTTCTCTTCCTTCGCTTTCTTACCGGTAAATGAAATATGAACCATCGTCATTGAAATCGGTCACCACGAGAAGATTCGTGCATATCTCTGCATGAACAAAGGGAGAGAAGAAGGCAAGAGGAAAGACTAGAGGAAGCATCACAGGGCCTGCTTCGAGACGAAGAACCACTCTGACTTCATGGCATCTTATCAAGCAATAAACTCTCAGCTCTCCGACTCCCGTTCTAATAGGCTTTTACTTCTCTTCAACAGACAACCGTAACAATTCATGTGAAAACAGTAACAAGTGGAGGAAGAAAAGGCTAGACCTTCTTCGAAGACTTTTTACCGACGCCCTTCTTCTTCAGCTTTCCGATCCCCTTCGTCTTGCCCGTCTTTCCCTTGAATTTCCTCTTCTTGCCGGGTCGTTCAAGCATTCGCTCCAAAGCGGCTTTCGCCTCGGGCTCGATTCTAAACAGAAATCAATTTCCAAAAAAGTCCTTACGTTTTGTTCTTACGATTCTTCTTCCACTTCTTGCGTTCCTTCGTCGTCTTCGCGTCAATCGAGAGGACACGATCGATGGCTTCTTTGTAATCGCCGCTCTTCAGGCCATCCACATCTTCGACTTCAAACTCGAATGGATCTCCACCAGCCGCAGCCACATTGAATCTGTCCACGGAGTGAACGTGAACTATTTATAGACTCACTTTTTGGCGAGTTCGTAAAGTTTCGATCGCCGCCCGCCTTTTATGTCCGGTTGCTTGCCGATGTCGAAGAGCAACTTGCCAATAGCCGCGTAATCAAACTTAAACATCATAAAATGCAACGCAAAAAGAAGCACAAACCGTGATTCCCTCTTTCTTGGTGTCGGCCTTGGTTGTTTTCTCTCCTTCTTCATCTCCACTCTGTTCCATTTCATCCTCGTCTTCATTTTCCTTCTCAACGAGTCTTTCAGCGTAATCGTGCAGAATGGTTGTGAAGATTTCGTTGAGGACAGATGCAAACAGTGCATTTCTGAACATTCGGCAATGCTGAAATTGAGATGGTGCTTACGAAGTGGCTTTGTCTCCCAGAAGATCTGCGAAAGGCTGCAGGAATGAAAGTACTTGTTCCGATGAAAGACCACCTGAACAAAGCGTTCACAATGATACAAAGGAAATTCCTGCGAACCAGCGCCATCAAGTTCGTCGAGATAAATGGAAGCAAAGTGGAACTTCAATCCTTCGGCGAAAGACATTTCTGAAAGTGCAAAAGAGAGTTGTTGTGAGAATTGCGGATCACCTGTAGAAATAACCGTATCCTTGAGAGCCGTGAAATATTTCTTCGTAACACCCTTCTTCCACTTCAAGTCTCGAAGACGAGCGAAAAGCACTCGCATAATCCGACGAATCATCTACAAAGAAGTGAAAGGAAGCAGGAATAATCTAACCATGAGGAATTTATCCATTCTCCAACGGTCGATCGAGTGCCACTCCTTGCTCAGCGTTCGGAAGAATGCTCGCAGAAAAGCGGCCGACTGATCGTGTGTTGTGAACTTCGCCGGTAAACTGGCGATATTATCCGCCAACTCTTCCTAAACAGGCCGTTTTCTCAACAAAAACCCGAGCACCTGAAGAAGCATCTTGTCCTGCATCCACATAACATAGTGCAGACCTTTGCAGAGACGATTTAGCGAGTCCTCATTGAAATCTGGACAACATTTATCTTCTCTTCGCAATATAAAAAGCGACCAACCATGCTTTGACGACTCGTCGTGTATCCAGTTCTGCAGGGCTTTCAAAGCGCGGGCGCGTGTTGGCGGCTCACCGCTCGCCAACTTCTGCGCGAAGACGATCTCCACGCTTTCCAAGTCCGCGTCCATATTTTACGCTGAAATAAAACGCCATAAATGAAGACAAAAGAGGAAAGCAAGAAAAGAACGAAGAAAAAAACATGGGACTTTGTTCGAAAGTACGAGTTCGGAGCACCAAATGCCGCAAGGGCGCGCGGCGGCGCGCGCAATTTTCTCTCGTGGCCGTCGTCGTCGGTCGCCCCGCCCACCTGTGCTTTTGCCCCTCTCTGCACACCTTTTCGGGCCCCTTCGATTGCGTTTGTCTGCTCGCCCCTCTCTGCCCGCTTCCCTGCTAGTGAAGACCGGGAAGGCGCCTCTAGTCTATGAATTTGGTTCGTTATGTTACGCTCGAGAATCTCTTGAATCATGAGTTGTCTCATCCTGGTTGTGTCATCCGCCTCCTCACTCCTCGCCCATCCTCCACTTTCCGTTTCAAAGTCTTATCTCGGCTCACTCATAGCGTCCATGTCCTCCTTGTATCAGTTCCTCGGTCTCCCGCTTCTTTTGTGAACTTCAAAGCTGATGATTGTTTATTGCATTTTCAATTGTGTCTTCAGTAGCAGAGAGTAACCTGACGTTTCGAAACACAATAACAACCCATTAGTGTGGAGGAAATGGTCGCTCTCTCACGTGGCGCCTTTGTGATGCCTTTTATTTCGTGTTTCTCTCTCATCATTTGATGCTATTTCTTGCAGAATCGGCCTTACTAAGCAAGGGGCGATGAGCACGAGCAGCGGTGGCGACGAGACGGCGACCGACTGCGTACCTTCGTCTTCGACATCAGCGGCTCCGCTCTTTCCCGACGAGCGCCGTCTCTTCGAGTATTTCTGTGTTGCCGGTCTCTCTGAAGGCGCCCATGACCAACTCAGCCCGGCAGCACCGGAAGTCGGATGCCGCAACGAGCAGCCGCTCGCTCCAATCACCGACATCACCGTCTTCTTCCCTTCCCTTGGGGAAACGGTTAGACTTTTTATTGTCTCAAATTTCTTCAGGTGCCCGATGGATTCACAGCCATTCAAACGACGCCACTTGGCTATCCAGCCGATCTCAATCACGGCTCGTTGCGAGTCCCCGGCTGCTTCCTCGCCTATCGCCGCGGCTACCACAAGCCGCCCCTCGTCGACATCGGCGTCCTCGATCAAGGAAGAGGTTTGACTCTTCTTTTATCAGTTCCATATGTTCTAGGCGAAAAGCCGATGCTGGACTCGAACACCGTTCACACGACTCCTTTCGGAAGACCAGCCAATGTGAATAATGCTTCTCAAGTATACTTTCTTTCCTTTTCAATTAGCTTTCTTAAGGGGATATTCCTTACATATCGCCGAGCGCAGCCAAATAGTCCACCTTCTCAACTTGTGGTCACGGAGATTTGTGTGATTCTGGCGAACAAAGGCGAAATTCCACCGCACACCTACTTCAAGATCAGCAAGAACCTCAACAAGGTTTGTATTCCTTCTGACTTATTATTGAGATGAGCGCGTTCGTTTCGTTTATGGGCTTGGGTGATTAGAAATAGCCTCGCTTGGGACTTCTCATATGGGCCGCTGAGTCAACATAAATGGGCGCTTCTTCGATCGGAGTGCCTTGCACGTGTCCGAATTAGATGTCCGCATCGGGGAGAAGAACTGAGGACGTGCGCGGCAATCGAGTTTATGCTGTGGTTCTTGTGTGAGGAAGCAGAGAACTTCTTTCCTTGCGCAAGGCGTCAGACGACGTTGAAGTCGACGAAACGCCCCGCGTCGAGGTGAGCGCCTATTTGCGCTCATCGACTTGCGCCTAGACGTCGATTTAGAAGACTCGCGGGGCGCCAAAGAACGGGGAAGTCGCTGAATTGACCGTCGTTCCTTCCCTCATTTGATGTAGTGAAGGAAACCTCGCACTATTCTCGAGGAACACGCTGGCCTGCGCTTTGGCCAGTGTAAGAAAAAGAGGCGCCTTTCAGTCATGGTCCACTTTTTGTTGGTCGAAGTCTTTTGTTTTGCTGGAGAGAGAGGGTGGCGTGAATCATTTCTGAATGAGGGGATCATATGATTCAGAAAGAGAACGTAGGTGTCCAAGGTGACCGCTCGCTTCTCTCGTGTGAAGGAAGGAATGTAAGAGTGTTGAAACCTACGCGAGACTGGAAGACCACTTGAGGTGGCGCGCCCCACACTCACCACACACAGAAGCACCTAACATTTACCCTCTCGTACACAAAGAGACCCTTTGTTGTTGTGCTGACTGCTGACTTGATTGTGGAAGAGGCTTCTTGAGAGGAGAAAGAGCCTGTTCTGCCGTTCTCACGGAGGAAGCTATCATGACGTGAACTTCGTTGGAAATGCCGCGGAGAGCTGGTGTGGAATAGGAATTATGCACATTGAGTGGCGGCGAGACGCCTCTCGTCTTCGCTCGTTGCTCTCTCCGACGGGCTCAGTTTATTGCGAAGAAGAAAAGCCTTGAGAAGGAAGGCGGCGAGAATGTCAGAAGGGAAAGGCTTCGAGGAGGAAGAGCGAAGACGATAGAAGAGCACGCGAGTGGCTTGGACGAGGGAGGCGACGGGGATCTGAAGGACTCTCTGAGGCTTTGTTGTTTTCTTCGCGTGGACACGGCGGTGGGATGGGCTCTTTAGTGCTCTTCACCGACGCCTTCAGTGTGGGTGTGCATAGGCATAGAAGATCCGGAGCGGGGGTGACGGGGCATGGCCAACCTTTTGCCGACAGCCGGTTCTTGCCGCCACACTTCCAGACACAGACACACATTCTGTGAGAAAGTGAGAGCGATCCAAGTTGCCGGTTCTTGCCGCCACACTTCCAGACACAGACACACATTCTGTGAGAAAGTGAGAGCGATCCAAGTTCCGGTTGCTTTCTCCATTTTCTTGAGAATGGCCGGATTTGAGATCAAGATTTATCGGAAGGGGACATGGTCATATAATTGCCGAGAAGAGCAGGTGCAGAGGTCGTGGGAGGCGGCTTGTCCTTTGTCCATTTAGGGGCCAGCGAGTGAAGGGGGAAAGCACCTGGAAAGGGGAGAACCATGTGGGCACAGCTTGTCACCACAGGTGGCTGCAACATAAGAACGGTCATGAAGTGTTGTTGATAGCTTTGATTTCAGGGAATGGTCGGCTCCGATGTGTACATCTGTTACAAGAAGACTCAAGGAACATCGAAGCGACTGGCTTACAAACCGAGTATCCTCGACTCTTTCCCGCTCGACTTTCCACTCGCTCAAAATGTGCCGCTCTTCTGTCTGCCGATGGGCGCGCTCCTCGAGTGTTGGCCGGCGAAGTGTCAACGACCGGAGAAGACCTTCTCCACTTTCGTCCTTACTGACCAAGTGGGTCTTTGTGGAGTCTCCGGTGCGAAATGGGTTTATGAGATAATGGAAGGATGAAATTCACGGTTGTGACGCGTCAGGGAGCAAACCAATTGACGAACGTAGACGAATGGGGGGCGTTCGATATGAATTCGGTGCTGCTTCGCTGCGCTCTCTTGCATTGGCTGGCACGCTTGTCGCTCTCTTTGAAGCCAATGATTTATGGTGATGTCAAGGGGCGAGAGGGCAGCGTTGGTGACACCACGACTCCCAGTGGAATGCGAAGATCCAAAATGGGGAAACGAGGAAGAAAGGAGAGTTTTAACTTGCGAATTTCAGCTCGGCACCAAGTATTACGGCGCTTCGGTGACCTTCTACGAGTTGTACGACATGACGAAGCTCACGCTGGAACAAACAGAGAAACTCGAATTGAATGTGCCGGATCGAGAAGATGTTGGCGCTGTTGAGGATTCCTCGTCCACTAACGATCCCGCTGAACAGGTTGAATCAAAAGTTGAAAGTGTTATTTGAGATTTGTAGCTGAGCGTCTATACTAATGTTGCGATTTGTGTCATCTCGCGTTATCCGTTCTTCCACGCCTTCAAGCGATTCCTTTTCCATCTTTATCGGATGAGCGTTGACGGCGAACACTCGTTGCCTATCGAGCGATACATCTCACACTTGGTAGGTCATCAATTTCATTTTGAAACACCAATTCAGATGTACGAAGTATCGTTCCCAACTCCACGGCGGCCGCGAGTGCTCATGCAGCTTGGCTCAGAGACAATCGCCTTTGACTCATATGACGACTCACAACTGCCGCTCTCGGGAGCTGCTCTCTTCGATGCACTCAAGTCGCTCGGTCCTGATAACCTTATGTATCTCGTCCTTCTTGCATTACTCGAACAGAAAATCCTCGTCCACTCGCTAAGGTTTGATTTCCAAATTGTCTTTTTATTACCATTTCAGACCTCATTTGCTAACGAGCGTTGCGGAATCGGTCTGCGCATTGCTCTTTCCATTCCACTGGCAATGCCCCTACATCCCTCAATGTCCTCTCGCTCTTGCTGGAGTTCTTCATGCGCCTTTGCCATTCATCGCCGGCGTTGATTCCAGGTTTGAAAGATGTTGAAGGAGTTCACACAGTTACCAGATACTTTGATTTGTACGATAATCCTCCGACGGATGTTACTTGCTTTGACTTGGATACGTCCACGATCTCGCAGACGGTCGTACGACAGATCATCAAGCTATCGATGTTGCCCAAGAAACCGGCGAAGCAGCTTCGAGCCACCTTGGAGAAAGTGTACAGAACACTTCAAAAGGAAGACTTCAGTGTGGTTTGTGATTACTTTTCATTGCATTATTTGGATTGTCAGGTGACAATGCAGAAGAACTCGGACTACATGCCGGTGGACAAGGAATTCCAAATTCAGCAGAGAAAGAGAAGCATTGAGATCGCCGTTCACGACGCCTTCTTGAAGTATGCTTGTTGTCGTCGTCATCGTTTAATGTCGCCGTTTTGCAGATTCATGGCTCAATTGATGTCTGGCTATCAACGCTTTTTGATGCCGATCACGAAGGCGCCAATGTCCGAAAAGGCTACTGACACGGGGAATCTCTTTGATCTGGACGCCTTTTTGAAATCGCGCGACAAGAGTGCCAGTAAGCAACTTTTCTTCTGTGAAATTTCACACAAACAGCAGATAGATCATGTTTTTTTTTCAGCGGAGTTTTTCTCTCGTTTTTCCGAGACACAATGCTTCATGCGGTTCATCGAGGAGCGAAGTTTCGTCTCAGATAAGAATGCCTACAACGCGTTTTTCGACGACTGCATAACACGAGTGGAATTGGCTGGTAAGCGAAAGACTAGTCACATCTTTCCTCGATGTACTTTACGCATAAATTTCGCCTTCTTTCAGATGAACGAGCGGAAGTTTCACTTCTGGACAAGGAAGTATCGACGTCTGCCAATCACACGGTGTTCATCGCACCACCGGAAGCTCTCGAAAGCGCCCCAATGTTCAACTACGGCGGACACTTCCCTCGCACTCTCGACCCGGCTCTCTTCCAGTTGGATCGACTCAATGTTGCCAAGGATCCAAATGGTCCACGGTTACCTGTTGAACACGGTAATTTGGATCTTTAATCCATGATTCTATTTATT
Source organism: Poikilolaimus oxycercus (assembly GCA_034700245.1). Lineage (NCBI taxonomy): Eukaryota > Metazoa > Nematoda > Chromadorea > Rhabditida > Rhabditidae > Poikilolaimus > Poikilolaimus oxycercus. The sequence goes on along the minus strand of JAQIXL010002511.1, from coordinate 2,926 downwards.
ACAGAAGTAACTCGATGTGCCTCGGTTCGAACAAAACCGGAAGTTCGATCGTCGTTATTGGCTGTAGCTGCTCGAGTGAAGGCAGATCCTCTTCACTGGCCGAAAACGCTGCTCTTCTACGCGTATTCGTTATGGTTCATGCAATTGCCGGCACTTCTCCGGCTAGCGAAAAACAAGAAGAAGATTCTCAGACTCGCATTTCATGTAAGCGAATACTTTTCTCTCTATATTCGCATTGACAGGTTCTATCGAGAGTGGAATACAGCGGCGTCTTGCCTCTTGATCAAGTTTGCTATCGCATTCTCATCCAGCTATGCGGCGATTGTGGAGAGCCAGCACTGGCTGTTCGAGTGCTTCAGGCAATGCGAAGACTGGGACTTGAGCAGAACGCCGTCACTTACGGAATATATCATCGAGCAGTGATGAATGTGGAATGGCCTTCACCGGCAAGAACTACGGCTCTGCGGGCTTGGACTACTCTAAGGTTCATCTCCTATTATTGATTTAACACTTCTTTTTAGATTGGTTGTGGAAGGAGTTGCTCTTTTCCGGCGATCAATTGATGGCTTGAGTCGGAGTGAGAGAACGGAGGAGAAGCCGGCTGCCGATCAAGCCTCAGTCAGTGACAATGGCTATCACAGCGAGCCACCGACGGGAAACGCCATCGAAGAAGAAGAAGACGAGGAGCTGAAGAACAAAGCTTACGTGATCTCCTACGAGCCGCTGCCCGAGTCGAAGGGGGAGGCGCCAACCAAGGAGACCGATCCCCTCAACGCGTCAGAGGACGATCCACTCGGAGCATCGAAGGCGCCTGAAGAGACGACGCCGTCGAGGAAAGTGGAGATGATGTCTCCGAGTCGTGTGAAGTTCCTTCGCGAACATGAGTCGTCACCTTTCGCTGAAGAATTGGATGCGGCGAAGAGGCAGCAAACAACACCTTCGAAGTCCTCGTCGTGGTTCCGAGGCCTAACAAACAGCCCGGTCTTCCGCATGATCAAGAGCTCGACTTTCGATACGGACAGTCCCCAGTCGAAGGGTTCCATGAGCGACTCGATGACAGCATCGCCGAGTCTCTCCTCTCTCATGTCGCATGTTCGCCGAGGAGTGGACGACGTGATGAAGGAGGGCGTTTCGTCGAGACTTCGCAGCGGAGTATCGTCCATCGTAGAGGAAGTGAAGAGTCTCAACAGAAGCTACGGTCCGGCTCTTGGCTCGGGCACACTCTTCCCTTACGATGCGAACAAAAGTGCGAGTGATATCGATGAGAAGGATCCTGCCTATCAGGTTTGTTAGCCTTTTGTTCGCGAAGTTTTAGTTGGATACGGGCTTGACGGGCGCAATTTTGCCGGAGGAATTTTGGCTCAACGACGAAATGGATGATGGAGAAGACACCGGCGAGTTCTTCGACGTCACGCTGTCGACGTGCACCCCTTGTCCGAGATGTCAAACGGTTCTCTATGATGAAGAGATTATGGCCGGTTGGAAAGTGAGTTAAGTTCTGGCAGACATCAATGAATCTCGCAGGCGGATGATCAAAATCTGAACACGGAGTGCCCTTTCTGTGCTCCCGAGGGAGAAGAGATTCACGGTCGTTTTGTTCCTCAGCTGACAATAACCTACACTCGGCCAAATAGCAAACGTGGGCCTCCCTTCTCTGGGCGGCCTCAATACAGCTGGTATCAACCTGTTGGAAGTACCGAGGCTGAGGTGAGAAAGGATCTTGCTCTCAGCCACTTTATTTCTTAGGTGGAAGACAATGAGGAGAAAGCGCCGTCTCCGATTTCGGTCTCCTTTGTCTCTCCCCTTGTTCTGCGGCGCGAGCTCGAGTCCTTGCTGGCTGCCGATCCATTGAGTCTCGCCGATCCGAACGTGAAAGACACGCATCCGGTGGTCTTCTGGAACACGGTCTACTATCTGCGCCGTCTTTCTCTGTCATCACATCTCTTCCGCTGGGTGACTCCTCGTGGACATATTCGATGTGTCTATGATCGTCCTGATGTGCACAGCAAAGACACCATTCCACTCTATTTCCTCAATCCAGCTAATTCGGTGAGCTTATTTGGAGAGAAAATTATATTCTTTAGGGGGTCACTGATGTGATGAGAAGTTCTCGCCAAGCTCACACATGGGTTCATGTGACGGGTTCTGTGGAAAGTTCGAAGCTCTTCAAGGCAATTCAAACCCTGATCAATGAGAGTCGAATGGTCAAAGACAATCAAATTATACTCAAGGAACACTTCCCCATCTTCAGGTTCCTTTCATTTATTCTTTTAACTGAAGTTTGTTGAAGGGATATTCAATTCGCTTCATTGGATCGTTTCCGAAATCGTTTATCGCGTGATGGCCTCGACCGGGAATATCAAGCAGAATTCGAACGCCTGCCGCCGCGGATCGTCACTCTCCTTCCCATCACGGACTATCCACAACGATCCGTCCAACGCGCCTGTCGAAAGGTCTTCCTCCCACTTGATCTCGTTTAGTATTTTTCTCTCTTTTCGCTCTTCTCGCTTCGGTCTAGTTTCTCCTTGACGGGTCATGCTGAATATCCTGAAGACGAAGAGTTGTGTGTGAATCGTTTCCCTTCCTTCTAGTTACTGGTCTCTCCACTATTCCCCGGTAGATATCTTCATTTCCTCTCTCTTCTTGAAAAAAAAAAATGAAAAACCGCATGTGTCTAGCATAATTCATACCTTCATGACTATAATTGATAATAGATCCCTACTGAATATTTCCTTTCCTGTAGCTCTCTCGTTCTATCTCTTGTATTGACATCCTTTCCATTTTCTCCGCTGTGAGCCTTGAAGTCACTTTACTGACAGGGTCTATAAGGCAACAGACAACGTTTAGTTGCGTCTCTCTTTTCTGTATTGTACGTTTCGTTTTAAGATTGTATAAAGAAGCTAAGCGTTTTCAAGTGGAACAGATG
>JAQIXL010002510.1:0-12860 GCA_034700245.1 Poikilolaimus oxycercus | reverse complement strand
GACAATGTTTTTGTGAGACTGAGGTAAATGGTCAGCTTACAATTTCGTTGAAGACTCTGTTATTGAGCTGATTAATTCTGCTGGATTGTTTATGCAATTCATTTGTCGAGCAAAACACCATTGGAGGCGAAAATTACAACTTGAGAAGTAAGCGGAGAATCGGCGAAATCGAGAGACCGTTATCGAGAGAATAAGAGATTCAATCGTTTCGAAACAAAGTCGGATAGTTGTACACCACAATCACAGTGTCGCAATGAAAATCCAAATGGTCAATGAAATCTGTGTCTGCATCTATTGGCACTTTCTCTCGAGCGCCAGACTGGCGAGATTGGATACGTTTCCCGCTTCCGAAGTGACACCACTTACAATTAAAAGAAGAGAAATTTGTTTATGATCTTTGGAGAGGATTCTTCAAGAAGAGGCAAATGACGGCAAAGTCGAGGAAGCGCCGAGTCCGCGACTTCTTTCTCCACGGAAGGCCCCGCTGTTAAAACTCCTTCTTTTTAAATCCTCACAGCTGGGGTCGTTCTGCATCGGGAGATTGTCGGACGGGCTATCCGCAGGTGAAGTCAGTTGCGAGTCTCTTCCTGGCTGTTGAGTGGGTAGATTCTCCGGCTTCGAAGTCTTCGGTTTTTTTTCGACTGGCTGTCACTGCCTGGTACAGGCTCTCTCAAGACCGTTTTCGACTGCTGGTCGGACTGCTGCACTGCTGGCTGACCGGCAGGCTGGAGGAACATGTAGAGCTGCGACTGTGGACAGTTTTTTGAACCAATTCTGTAGAAGAAATGAGAAATATTATGAATGTCCATCCTCAGCCCACCAACCTTGAATTTTCTACACCCCCCCCCCCCTGAAACCACCAATCCCTGTTTTATTTGCCCAGTCCCGCTACGCTTACAATTACAACACTTTTGTTTTCGCTGTTTCGGTGACGGTTTCGACTTAGGCCAATATCGTCAACGTGATCATTTCTTATCTTAGCATGAGTAACTTTTTTATTCACTGGTAGGAATGGACAATCTTTAGAGAAAGACGAGCAACAACGCAACGAGGGGTGCCAGTGAGAACGGTGCATCCATCGCCGAGTCCGTGACCGTCTTCTCCGGCAGAGGCGCCACCGCTGAAACTTTCTCCTCCACCAGTCTCCTCACGATTAGAGACGTTGTGCGTCGGGGGATTACCGGGCGGGCTGTCCGCAGGCGAAGCCGACGGCAAGCCACCTCCTGGCTGTTGAGCGGACGGGCTTTCTGGCTTCTTTGACTGGCTGTCGCTGACTGGCCTAGGCTGGTTCGAGACCGGCTTCAGCTGCTGGTCGGACTGCTGCGCTACCGGCTGGCCAATGGGCTGGTCGGCAGACTGGCCGGCGGGCTGGCCTGCAGGCTGGCCGGCCGGATCGGGCTGCGGCTTAGGGCTGTCCGGCTGCTGAGGAGAAGGAGTCGTCGAGACTTCCGGCTTGTTCACCGGCGGGTACGGCTCCGGATCTTTGTTGCAATACTGGGTGTGGCAACACTTGGTTGCAATAAGCTTCTTCGGGCTCTTGTAAGTGACCATGTTCTAAAACTGTAAAACTTCTATTTCTAGGCACTGGCCTGGGTGTATACTTCACAGTTTGCAAAAACCTCTAGAAACTGGCACTGCTGCATAGTCTCCGCTCGTCCTCCCACACGCTGATAGTGCAGTAGCCATCTTCACAATTATCCTGTTTCACACTTAGAAATAGAGTACACGAGAACATACTTTTCTACCACCGTCGAGGGCACACACGAGACAGTCGACGGCGGCAGTGGCGAAGATGACGAGGCAGATCAAGCGCAGCTTCCACATTCTCCTGCAAAATTCATTAACCCAACTAAAAGACAATCATCTATGTACAGGAGCACTATTTTGACGCTCATTTTGTATCCCCCCCCCCCCCCCTCCGGTCTAGAGTTCATCGTAGGAGCACTTGACTGAATAGCGCGCTCCGAAATGTGATCATTGTTTTAAATTGTGGTCAAATCCGGCCAAATCCGCCAAAAGTGAATTCTGAGAGAAAAATAGCTATTTGTGTTTAAAGGTGCAACATTTTTGCAGAAATTGAGAGGCAAAAATGTTTTGGATTTTTTTTTGCCAAAAAATCCGAAAAACGAAAAATTGTCCCAGCGCTGCGCGCTAACCTTTGCAGCGCAAGGAGACGGAGCACTTGCCGACCGATCACACAATGAACGAAATGATAATAATTATAAATAATGATTCGAATGATTCGGGTTATTGCCAATCAAATGCAACGGAGATTTAGTCGTCTTTCGCGTCTCCTCGTGCTCGGTTTGCTCCCACGCCCTCTCCTCCTTCTCTTTCGATAAAAGAGTGAACAAGAAGCAAAGGAAGATTCTCGAAGCGAAGACGGGTCAGACGCCTCGACGATCTCGGACGCCCGGCCTCCTCCCTCGCCCTCTGCTTCTTCCCTTTCGATAAAAGAGTGAACATGAAGCACGGAAAGATGCCCGAAGCGAGATTGGGTCAAACGCCTCGACGAGATCAAACGCCCGCCCTCCTCTCACACGCCCCATCCACTTTCATCCTCCGAAAGCTCTTACAATGCATTGGTATAGACCTCCGCCAAGTTTTTTATTCGTTTACTGATATTGTAGACAGACAAAAATGAGCAGAAGTGCCACTAGTGACGCCAGCGAGGAAGGCTTGTCCATCGCCGAGTCCGTGGCCGCTTTCTCCGGGGGAGGGACCACCGCTGAAACGTTCCTCTTCATTTGAGCCTCCTCACGATTGGGGACGTTCTGCGTCGGGGGATTACCGGGCGGGCTGCCCGCAGGCGAAGCCGACGGCAAGCCACCGCCTGGCTGTTGAGCGGACGGGCTTTCTGGCTTCTTTGACTGGCTGTCGCTGCCCGGTCCAGGCTGACCCGAGACCGGCTTCGGCTGTTGGTCGGGCTGCTGCGCTACCGGCTGGCCAGCGGGCTGACTGGCAGGCTGACCGGCAGGCTGACCGGCAGGCTTGCCGGCAGGATCGGGCTGCGGCTTCGGGTTGTCCGGCTGCTGAGGAGAGGGAGCCGTCGAGACGTCCGGCTTCTCCACCGGCGGGTCCACCTTGTCGTTGCAGTCTTCCGTAGAGCAGCACTTCATAGCAATGAGCTTCTTCGGTTTCTGGATGTTAGTCAGTTTCTAAGCCGTGATTTTCAAAACAGAAACAAGCCTCTGTGTAGTCTTCACAATTGACACCAGCTTCCGGATATACACATTTTTGTACAGTCTCCTTTTGTCCGCTGTTTGCATCCACCCACTCGCTGATAGTGCAGAAACCGTCACTGCATTCCGACTGAATCCGTTGTCTTTCGACAAACGCATTCAACCAACCCCTCCATGTTCGAGGCTCAGGCAGCTAAGGCCATCGACGGCGACAATCATGCAAATGACGAGGCAGATCAAACGCAGCTTCCACATTCTCCTAAGAACGCCAAGACATTAACCACTGTGACAGTACCGAACAGTAATATGAAGTTTTTAACGTTGAACCGGTTTACCGATCCCGTTGAACCGGTTTACAATTGAATGAAGTTTTTCAGTCATTTCGTTTTCCTTGGGCAGTTTCCGAAAACAACTCAAGAAAGGTAATAAAGACTGTTCTCCGCTATGGGCGCCCTGTTCTTGATAAACGTCAGGATTTATCTCTTCGAAGACTTAAGATCGTGTCTGCAACACAAACCTTTGGCAGCGCAAACAGACGAAGTGCGTGACGATCACATAATGAACGCAACGATTACAATTATAAATAATGGTTCAGATTCGGATGTATTGCCAATTAAATGCAAACGGAGAGTTAGTCGTCCTTCGCGTCTCCTCGTGCTCGGTTTGCTCCGTCGCCCTCTCCTTCTTCCCTTTCGACAAAAAAACTGAACAAGATGGCTGTTAAGGTGCCCGAAGCGAAGACGGGGGACAGACGCCTCGCCTATCTCCTCCCTCGCCCTCTCCTTCTTCCCTTTTGTTAAAAGAGAGAGCGAGAAGCTCTGGAAAATGCCCCGAAGCGAAGACGGGGGTCAGACGCCTCGACGATCTCGGCCGCCCGGCCTCCTCCCTCGCTTAACGGACCTGATGCTTAGACGTTTTCGTTTATAAAACAAACAGAAAAGAAAGGAACACGGTTGCAGCATAATGATAGACGTAACATTCAGTAGCTGCGAGGCACCGACGATCATAGATTATTAACGTCTTCTATTTGTCGTCCTTTCTGAAGCTGCGCACCCGGTAGATTCTCGTAGAAGGTTGTCGTGAAGTTGCTTGGGATGATAGTTCGTCTTTGTATTTCCTTTAGGACACAGAAGAAGGCGGCCGGCTGAGTGTTCAAATAAAATTTGTGGGCGACAAGGTGGGGAGCTGCCAGGAGTCGCGGTACATCTCCAACACCGAAGACACACGATTGGTGCACCGTGCGGCCGTGGCAGCCTGGCTTATGCCAGTGCTGGAAGCGTGACACATAATAAGTGGTGTTGGCATTAAGACCACGATTCAGATGAAGTATCTCCCGTCGCTTCAACCAAGCCGCTGCATCAAATCCTCCGGGCAGCTTGAAATGGGAAGGATTGCCAGCAAACGTTGTCCAGAGAGCCTCATCGGGGCAATGCGTCTCATTGAGAAAAGCGATTTGCTCGCTGATGAGTGGATGATCAACGACCGATTCCACAAAGTCACGACTCAACAGTGCCGACAGTGAAGATTTGTAGAGGGTGAGCGGAGAATTCTTTATCTCTTGTTTGCGAAGCCGCACTTTTTGATAAACATCCACTTGAACGTTGAGACTTCCATTGAGAACCTTGAAAATTCGTATCATCTCGAGGTTTGTCTTCAACGGCGCATCAACGCCAGATAAATATTGAAAGTATCGCCAAGGAGTTGAAAGTCTCGAGAGAACACGCAGGGTGTCCATGACTGCATACATTACTCCGGCACCGCACCATTTGACTGGTTGCGCCTTGAACACGTGCACATTCTTAAAGCACGTGGGTAGAGCGAGGGCGAGACGTTGGAGATGTTTGTCGGTGGAAGCCGAATCCACAGCCACGGCATACTCGTTCTGCGGATGGTAGAATGATGACAGCATGAAGAGAAACTTATTGTGAGAGATGCAAAGTGAAGAGTGAACAGACCTGGGCAATGTTTCTATAGATAACGATGCCATAAGCAATCGGGAAGTCCGATTCTTCTCTGGACAGCGGCCGAGTAGGAAAGTAAAATAGGCTTTTGATGAGGGGGCAGAAGTCATCAGGGGCTGCCCTTATTAGCCGCTTCTCGACACTCCATTGCCTGTATTCGAACGATCGGAGTTTGATAAAGTTGTTCGAGTTCTCATCGAAGACGGCCATGCAGTTCAGCGCAAGCTTGTCAAGAAGAAAGCCCGAATCGTTTTCGGTAGAAAACAGAGAAACAAGGAAGGCATGAATAAGGGCCAGAAAGTAGAAGAAAGTGAGACGAAGTAGTAAGCCAGTTTTCTGACGGCGCATCATCGAGCAGGGGATCAAAAGTTGCCCGGCAAGGTCCATTAATAGATGCCGGCAGACTCGAGGAAGAAAACAAGCTGGGCTCTTTTCAAAGTTTGAATCACCAAAATTCTCACCAGAGGCGCGAAATTCTGTCGATGAAAGCTGTAAGGCATGCATGCATCGAAGACCGAAATCGTTTGCAAGCCACAAATCCAAAAGCAGCCGAAGAGAACCCAGATAATGGTCGCCTGGCGGTCAATTCAGCAAGGAATTGTTCACGAGAACGTAAAGTGACGAAATTGGCGTTTGAGACTTGATTGACACTCCGTTTCAACAATTGTCCGGGTCAATACCAGACGCTAACGCAAACTCCATATTTCTACCATCGGCTTTCTCGGCGTATGGTCTCCTCGGCAATACTTCAACTAGATATTTTTTACTTGATTGTGAGGTCACTCAAGATCGAGAAAAACAGGCATAAAAAGGACAGGGATCCGAATGTGTAGGGCCGCATCCGCCTGCCGGGCTGCTGGAGGGCTGGCCCGATCAAAATCGTCCTGGATGCAGGCCGACCGCCTACTTTCAAACACCTAATACCTATTGTGTGCGTGTTCGGCATAATGCAGAAATTAAGATAAATTTATTGGTGCAGGTTAGAAAATCATCCGTCTACGCTCGCCTCATTTAGTCGTTAATTAATCTATTTAGAAGACTAGTATCTGAATTTTAAATTGATAAGTTACCGACACAGTCCACTTAACGTTTGACAAAATTCAACTAGGCACATTTTTGACAGATTTGCAGCACAGGCCGACGTCCTAATGTTTATGAACAGTCCGTCTTTTTACTGCCCAGTTATTCTCTTGCTTTTTTCATCGACTGATGCACTGCGTTGCTTTGACGGCTACAACGATGAATACGAGGAGACGGTAAATTGTTCTTTTCTTTAGCAAATTTTCTGTGTAGGTTTGCTTTCCTGGCGCGACGTTATGCACAAAGACAATCTTTGAAAATGGAGAGATCTTTCGAACATGTTCGAACGGACTTATAGAGTGCGCCAACGGCGAGAAGCAGGATGGAAATACTATGTGTTGTTACTCCGATCTGTGCAATGGTGTGAAAAAATCCAGGGGACCACAAAAAATTTCAAGCTTGAATTACCTTGATGGGCTTCTTGTTTCTTGCCTATTTGTGATATGTCTTGTCGTGCTGGTGATTTCATTCGTGCACCATCACAATTACAATCAGAGACCACTATTTGTGGTGATACAGCCCAAATAAAGTTCCATCAATGAGAGGCTTGTGTGCTGTGTATACTTCAATGACTTTCGGCCGTTGCAAGTTTTGCGGTGATCTGCTCGACTCTTGTGTCGACGTCTCGGTTCTCGTTACTGGGAAATCTAGGGATTTTACGGCCGAGATCCCCGATTTTAGTTCTCGAAATTGTTTTGCTGACCGAGACTCTCGATTCTCGCTTCTCGTTTTAGGATATTCACTTCTCGCCCAATCTTTCTATTGATTGACAGCGCTTTCGACTTCGTTATTTTGCTTGTTGAAGATGGTGATGGACAGAAAATAGCCAGATGAGCAGCATGAGAGCGAGCAGAGACGTCTTTGTTGATGAATTTGAAAACGAAGGTGGCTCAATGGATAGGATCCTCATAAAGGCGGCGACTCTTAAGGATTCTTCAAGACTGCATGTTTTAGAACGAGCAAGAATGAAATGAAAAATCAGCACTAGTCAAAACAGCAAACGCAATCTTGAGGTGGCATGATTCCTTCCTCTAAGAGCTCGTTCATAGTTTCAACTTTGGCTGTAGGGGGCAAGGGCCGGACTCACAATCTTGGCACGATTGTCGACGTCGACTATCGCCTTCGCCCGCTCGTCGAAGTCTCTCTCCATATCACATTGGGCATTTCACCGTCAACAGCCCTCATGTCCATCTGCAAGCGACTTCTTCCGACACGGAATAGTTAGATAAGAGTCTCATTCTGGTCACCTTTACAATTAGCGGCAATTTTGGAAACCTGAACAATTGAAAAACGTTTTGATTTGATGCTTGTTGGAGGCCAGAGGGCGATGGAAGCTGACAACGCCAACCAGAGAGCTAATTTTTTAGCCTATAGCAGCGACAGCCGCCATACGCTTGACTCTTCGATCCTCGACATTACATGGGCTTTCGCGCGACACCACCCAGCTGACAACGGCCGCGTCCACCTCACAATCACTGGTTGTCTTCGCTGTTATCTGAAGAGACATCGGGCTCTTCGCTCACTCTTCTTCAAATCACATTTCTCGGTGAGTGGCAAATGTGGACTCGCAGATGCTCCGATGTGGTAGAGCAACCTGAATTGCCTTTTCAATTAAAATGTTGGCTTGCTACCTGAAAACTTGAGTATCGGGCAGCAGAGCTTAGAATTGCCGTGCTGTCTCAATTGAAATGTTGCTGCCGTCGGCATCATAGTCATTTTCTGGTCGAGGACGACGAAAACAGATCTGGAATCCTTTTGCCGTTGTTTCCTCTAAATGACTTTTTCCACTTTTGTGCTTGTAAACATCACTCAGGTCTTCCTTTGTCGGAATTCATGGATATTTAGAAACAGAAGTAACGTTGTCGTGCAAGCAAGTACACCACAAAATGCCATTATTCATGGGATTTTAATTTTAAAAACGTCATTCATGCGGATGCAACATCTGGCTTCGAAACTAACGACTGCGATAGAAAACTCACTCAATTTGGCGAAACATTGCGCTTGATGGTCTAGTTGATAAGAACACGGAGCTCAAAATATTGTACGAACCTGTAGCTCAAATGACGTAGAAGTTCCTCGGCGATGATGGACTGGCGGTGGCCATTGACGGGCCACCGCCAATGGCCGTAGAAGAGAGCTTGAGCGCCCACATGTGCTGGACAAACAACATGAAGAATGGAGGAGAGTCTCCTGAAATAATTGCAGTGCCGGAAATTTTGTTGAAACGGCAACGTTATCACAAAGCACGCCGTAAAACGCAAAACGCTCGCACGCAAAAAGAAAACCGCAACCTACAGCCAATCGCAAACTGGCACTGCGAGCACTTGCGGCGATGAAGAACAGAGCAAATCACTTCCTTTTACTAACCAAACGAGTGTTTAATGGATGTAAGGTTGACGAAACAAACAGCAAAAGACTTCGAAGAGAGAAAAAATACCTCAAACAATGGCATTAACTGTACATTCATTGAAGAGAGACATTTCCTTAGTTTAGATAGTTTTAGAAGTCAAATGGTGAAAGGTAATATATGAAGCGCTCACTTGTGCTTGATAAGTGTAATTTTTTTAGCGGAACAGTAGAGATTTTCGATTGCATTTGAAGGTTCATTGCAGCATTTTCAGAGTAAACTCTGAGTTCGAAATATTCTGCCGGTTTGAAAGATCGTTACGGGACCGAAAAACAGGCGCGAAAATGAGAGAGCAGTCGTTTGAAAAGGCGTCTGTGCGTCGAAAGTCCTTTGTTTGCTTTCGGAAACGCTATGAAACTTATCTTTGCTTGTTACCCGTCAAAACGATTGCTTCTAGCTACAATTTGGCATTCGGCTCCTCACCAAGTTTCATTGTGGACGTCTTTTTTATTTTCTTAAGATTTCAGACCGGTCTAGTCGTCAGGGCTGTGTTTCAAAGCCGTCTCGATCATCTTATAATCTTTGTCTAGCATCATCGATTTGCCCAATGTAAGCATTGTTGACGGTTTGGATTTGTGGCCAACCTCACTGGCATCGACTCTATGTTGTACAATAGAACCCGAGTTGGACATTTGATGCTGTGAATACGTATATAGGTTTTCCTCGCTCTCCACTTTCACCTCGCTCGGTCTTACCTTCTTATTTCTTCGCTTACTTCCGTCAACAATGCCACTGCTGTAAGGCATAGACGGAGACGCACTGGCTCCGGCTTGCTGAGGTAGTCGGGGCGGCCTCGATTTATGTAACAGCTGACCCGTTCCCCTTGGTCCCCCCCCCGCCCCCGCTTTGACTCCTCTAGCTATCTCGCTCACCTCCTAACAATAAGTACTTATCCCTCCTTATCAACCGCTTTTTGCCATTGCCAGCCTTCACAATTTGAGCATTTTTCGTATTCTCTTTGAAAATAAAACGTACTCGTGCTGCGCGCATAACCGTTTTGAAGAAAAAGAATGAGTGTCTTGTGGTCGTAGCCTAGCCACTCTCTTCTTCGGTCCGTCGACGAGCCGTCCTTGGTTGTACACTGAGACAACTAGAGGATCCAGCCGTAAGTCAAGTCTCCTAATGAACTTGTCGCTGTCGTTGTGCTGAGATCCAGGAGTGGATAATCTCTTCAAAGCCTTTCAACAGCTAGCGCCAACCGAGTTGAGATGGGTGCCTACGGAGTGGGACGATATTTATCTACACCCCAATGAATAGTCGGTACGCCTTTATATTGGCGAATTTTCTTCATTCTCACCATCAGTCAGAGACTCGCGATCGAACGACTTGCATTTTGAAGATTGAAAAATTGTCATCTCAAGTGCTCGTCGACGATTATGAGCTCGCTGATCCCCCACCCAGAAAGTGCTAATAGTTGTACATTGTATGCACTGTCTCTTTAATCAGTTTTCCCCCCACATTCATCGCCTCGCGCTCATCTAGGAACTCGCAGGATCGCTTAGGTGCTATCTAAACTCAGAAAAAATCTTTTAGCCGAACTTTCTTTAAGAAGTTTTTATTCAGGCTTGTTGGATCAAATCGTGGAGCCATCACCAAAAGGACAACAAGACGGTTTCTCGACTAGTCTAACGTAAGTTCAGTAAACAATTCAGGGGATGATATCAAGAGTTCTACTCAAAGATGTCTTGAAAATATGAAGGGGATCAAAGAATTATGACTCTAAAGCAAGATCGAAAAAGGCAGGAGTTTTGACGGGAGAGAAGTCGGGTCGACTTCACTTTTAGAGACTAATGTCCGCCTCTCTTCAAAGCAATGTCAACTTTCCTTCGAGTCCATTCGCTGCAAAATGAACATATGAAATAAATTCTTACAAAAAAGACTTCAGCCGTGACTTCACGACTTTGTGCACGCATTTTCCAATTACGGCTTGAGTTTGCAGACCTGCAGCCGTATTCGTATCCAGCTCATAATAATGACATCCTCTTTTACCAAGCTCTAAATATGTTTCAACGGTTATGAGTCCTACATACCAACAAGGAAGTCGCCGACGATCGTGGGCAACACATGTAACTGTGACGAAGACCCTGATCCAGAAACGCAAACAGCTTCATATATGTTTCCTTCTCTGGGCTCGGGATACATCTTAAATACTCCATTCCTTTCAATGTTTATGTGGACAGTCATTCTTAATCTATGATATTTCGACTTACTTGCCCACATAAATCATAGACGAGCATTGCAATGGCTTTTTCGGCATCAAATGTTGGCAGAATCTGACAATGAGTTGTGTTTGACAGAAAGAGAAAAAACTACGTTAACTTCGGTCGCAAATTTCTCCAAATTAAACGGGCGATTAAACGGTGGTAGAGAGACCCATTTATGCTCCACATTGCCAAAGAGAGTAACGTCGAAGGCTTCCTCAAGTTGCAGATGAGCCGCCTGAGATCGCTTTCGTGTGGGCTTTACATGAAAACTTGTTTGGCGAAGCACAACACTTCAAACTTTTGGAGAAGCGGATGTGATATTCATGGGAGGAAGGAGTGCTGCCATGGATGTGGGCGAGATCTATTAAATCAAAATTCGACAGAAAAACGCTTACTTCATCCTTTTCTTCCTTTGAGACCTCGATGGAAACAACATCTTCCTGTGCTTGAGCTTTGAATTCTTCCAGTACTGATTTCTCAATGGAATTGCAATTTTCCTGAGGCTCGTTAACACAGCCATCAGGCTCTTCATCATCATTAGAGTCAAGCAAAATGATAGATCTGCATCTTTCTGAAGAATGTAAGCACGAGGACACCTTGGAGGCGGTGGAGTCATGATGAGGGAGAAATCGACACTAGTGTCGGCTGACACAAATTCCTCCTTCGCAAACGAAGCGAACTCCGTCTCAAGCGTGTCGCAACTTTGTTCCACTGCCTGGAAGTTGGTATGCGTAACACTTTTTTGCAGCAAAGGGAAACTCACCATAACAGCTTCAGCGAAAACTGGGACAGACTCTCGAGGATGCGGTGGCATGATGGGCGACAAATCGTTATTATCGGATGACGTGAAATCATCACGTGTGAATGAAGCGAATTCACTTTCAAGGGTGTTGCAACTCTCTTTCTCAGCCTGGAAAATGTTTACTGTTTGGTTATTGCAGAAATCAAAACCATACCACAACAGTGCTTGCTTGTCGACACAAATTATTGACGAGCGTTGAAATGGCTTTTTCGGCATCTAATGTAGGTCGGATCTGACAATAGGCTGTGTTTTGACACAAGGAGAAAACTACGTTTGTGTGCTCGACATTACCAAACAGAGTAACGTCGCAAGCCGCCTGAAGATGCAGACGAGCCGGTCGAGGTCGCTTTCGTTGGCGTTTCACATGAAAAACTCGTTTGGCGAAGCACAAGACTTCAAACTTTTTGAGGAGCGTATGCGAAATTGATGGGAGGAAGGAGTGCTGCCATGGATGTGGGCGAGATCTAGACATTAGATCAAAATTCGATATAGAAAAACGCTTACTTCATCCATTTCTTCCTTTGAGATCTCGATGGAAACAACTTCTTTCTGTGCTTGAGCTTTGCATTCTTCCAGCACTGATTTCTCAATGGACTTGTAAATCCCTTGAGGCTCGCTAACAGAGCCATCAGGCTCTTCATCATCATCCGAGTCAAGCAAAATGAGAGGTCTGCATCTTTTCTGAAGAATGTCAGGTCGATGTCACCTTGGTGGTGGTGGTGACATGATGAGGGAGAAATCGAAATTGATTGCAGGACTCGCAAAATCATCGACTCTGATCGATGCGAGATCCCTGTCGACCTCAAGACAATGCTCTTTCGTAGGCAGCACAATACACATAGGTTCGACGTTTTGTGGGTGAATACCAATCTGATACATGTCTTCAGTATTGACTTCATACGCTTTTGGCTTGAGAGACCTCCATTGAAGCTACTTCAGGTCCATCGGTTTCGCCTTGCTGATCCCTAATGTTTTCGAAGGACTCCAACCATTCCTTTGGACTCTCGTTCGACTTTTCGTCATCGGCAGCAACGATCGAGACAGGTCTGTAGACTTTCTACATAGTACAAACAGAAAGCACCTTGGCGGCGGAGACATGATGAGGGAGAAATCGAAACTAGTGTCGACTGACAGAAATTCCTCCTTTGCAAACGAAGCGAACTCCGTCTCAAGCGTGTCGCAACTTTGTTCCACTGCCTGGAAGTTGGTATGCGTAACACTTTT
>JAQIXL010002509.1:0-12864 GCA_034700245.1 Poikilolaimus oxycercus | reverse complement strand
CACCAACTGATCTCGAAAGCCAATCTCGATCTCGATTTGTCAGAATCTCGAAAATCTCGATCTCGATAATCTCGAAAAGTTTGAATCTCGAATGATCTCGATCTCGGAAATCTCGATTTTTCGATCTCGAATCCCAACTCTACTATCTAGCGTTTATCGTCAAAAGCACGTGGTCCTTGAGAACTTGCACGATGGTTATGACTATGCCAATTTTTGGAATGATACTTGGTTCGACTGTTCTTTTTGCTACATGTGTTGATCGCATCATAGTGACGTTTTCGCCTGGCTTGTTCGTTTTCGTTTCTTCCTCCATGCCAAATGGCGGTTGCAGTTATTATTCTCTACCGAAATTCTCTTACGTCGCTACACAACTGACCTTGCCCATAGCAATGAGCGCCGCATTTGCGTTCTCCGTGCATCTTTTTACAGGCGAAAAATAGTGATCGTGAACTTTCTTTTCCTTCAAGTTCTTTTCAGCAATACCGTCTGCATGGTCACCACTCCACTGCATTTTTCTCGACTATTTTATATGGCGCTGTCGATCATAATCTTCAATGCTACAATTCAACTCATGTATTTCCTCGTTCATCTGAAATTTTCACGAAGTTCGACTTGCTCGCTTTCTAAAGTTTTTGGCATTTAGTGCAAAATGACGAATCATCTATCGACACGCGAATTTTTCGACCCCTCTACATAGTCGCTGGCATCGTCTCGGGTTGTTGGATCGCGACAATGCTCTTGGGCTTAGTGGGGCTTGCATTGGGGTGCTACAAAGTTTTGTAAAACAGACGGCTTTGCAGATTTAACGAGAATCAAACCTTTCTTTTTCACGTTTATATCGGTATCTTCACTAATGTTGGAGTTTCTTGCCATTTCATCATCTTTTACAAAAGCAAGTTGGTTTGAAACACCAAAAATTATTCTCCGCTGTTTGTAGCAAAGAATACCGTCGAGCTCTCCGAAAGCTTCTTTGCTGCTTGTGTCGAAGATTGAACCAAACGGCTCCTCAACAGTCGATTGGCTCGTTTCCTTCCCGAAATTAACGTTCAGTGCATTAAAGTGACGACTTCTTCATAGACTAAACTGAAAATATGTTTTCTTCTCAGAGAGGTCATCTCAAGAGACTAATCAAATGCCTATTCCTGTTTTGTTTTTTGTCTTGCGAATAATAAAGCATTTTGAGGATAGTACATAAAAACAAACAGGTCTGAAAAGCAGATATATCATTGGTGCAAGCTACATCAGGAAGTGATGGAAGTTTTTATTGGTGTTATTCCTTGGTTAGTTCCGAGCGTTATCCTACTCCTTCTTACGTCAACCTTCGGAATTCTTGGCAACTCTGCAGTGGTCATTGCGACAATAACAAACAAGTGGACTAATTGCTAAAGCTGTAAGATTGTGTTTTCAAGGTCGTTGCATTCTCCGTGCACAATTTTTATTGCCAGCTGCTGCGCCGCTGATGCCATTCATCAGGTTTCCTTTCGCTCTTCGCTTTAATCACAAATGCGAGTCAGCTGGCTCAGTATCCGTTCGCCTACCTTATTTTGACGGGTCGAAATTTCTGGCCGCATTACACTTGTCTTCTCGTCCTGACACCATCTTTAGTGGGATTCTTCTTCAGCAATACGATGCTTTTGTGCGTTGGACTCGATCATCTCTTGGTCGTTTTTTGGCCGACCAGGTTTACCACAAACTGGTTTTTTAGGAAGAACACGAATTATCGTAATTTTCAGATACAGAACAATGCCAAAAATACCGTACGTGCTTGCGCAGCTTCTAGGGCCAGCACTATCGGCAGCGTATTTTATTCATTCCTCATATGATGTGGTCCTCGATGAGTATGTTTTAGGCTGACTTCAAACAAATCCTAGCAACGTCATCTGTAACATCGGCGACGCTATTCGTGGAGAAGCACTGAATCACTTCTCCGAATTGAGCGTCATACTCTGTCTAATCCTTGTTGTTCTTTATTTCTTTCTTTATTATCGCGTCCGAAAAAGTAAGAGTTTTTCATTGCCGACTAACTTCGCTATGAATAGTTGCGTCTGATAGTGCTTCCGAATTGAGCACAAGAGTGTTTCGCTTCGTTCTGGCCATGATGATTATCGTGATTGGCGGTTGGCTCACGGCTATGAGTGCAGTACTTTTGGGCACTCATCTTGGGTTTGCGCATTGCTTTGCTCTCTATGTTCGAAAAGATTTGACGAACTGCAGATGCTCTATATTCACGCGTATGCAGGTGTTTTCGTAAATCTGGGAATTGCATCGAACTACGTGATTTATTATGCTACCAGGCATGATCGTGAAACACTTTTAACGTGTCGTTTTAGCACCGACTATCGCGCGGCGCTTCGTGCTCGCTCCAGAGTTTGCGCTTTTTATTTGGAAAATTGCATCCAGTTTCGGTTCTTCCAATTCATGTTGCTCATAAATAAATATGACTACACCGCATAATTTTGATTGATGTGTCAAAAAGCCAATAAACCACTTCTTTTCGTATCACGAAATTGCTCCTGGACTACAGATTGCCTTCCAAGACATGCTTTGGAGAAGCCAATCTACTGGGAGCTAATCAAATGGTATTTATTTGTGCAGGAATTCCTGTTCACGAAAAACTACCATGCTCAAAAACAGAAAATACAGCAGGTGTGCTAACTAAAATCAGAGATCGTAGGTTTTGCCGCTGAAGAGACTTCCCTCGAGGAAATATTTCAACGAATAACAATGCATTTTCTTTCTTCGAATTGAGTCGAAGATGGCGAGTGACCGTAACTTCCCGGACGACCTGATCGTTCCTGCGATACCAGGAATAATACTGCTAAACTGCTTCGCTATTATTGGTATTCTGGGTGTCGTACGCTGTACGTAATTGCTCTTTACGTGTGTCCGACTTTTAGCGATGTCTGTTGTTTGTTGCTTCGTATTTATCTTTAGTTCACCAGGAGAGTGACTCACGTGCGGTTGCTTTTGAGATAAAGGCCGCTTTGTTCTGTTTGTTGTTGCATCTTGGGGGAACCTGTGGGTCCTCAGCGCTGCGGAAGTCGTACCGCGTAGACACTTTGCTTATTACATGGAGGGAGCGGGGAAGGCAACCGAGTTGCTGCTGACCCCAAAGATTGCGAAGAATGCATTGAAGGAAGATTGCCTTTTGAACCAGGAGCTGATGGAGAAGTGGCCAAGAGGCATGAAGCCGTCGAGTGCGAATGTGAGAAGTTGGTGCTGGAGGAAGCCTAACCCTAGGAAGCGTGTCGAATCGGCACGACGTCAAGAAGGAGTTGGGAAGAATATCCAGTTGTCAGTTGCATGTGAGAGAAAGAAGTGGCCAAGAAAGACCACGTTTGTTGCGTTTGCGAAGATTGATGCCAAGGGAATTTCCTTCAAAAGAGTTGATGATAGTTGGCAACCTTTGGCTTTCAGGAGGAGCGTCGATGCGATGGGCTCTCAAGCCGAAGCACGTCGTCTCAAGCTTTGAAGAAGCCGAAGGAACGCGCCGGCTGGTCTCGTTGACGGTTGCACACGCAACGTAGTGCTTCTCACTGCACGTCTCTTCGTTGGTTTTGATGCGGTTCTTTGTTTTGTTGATGTTTTTCTTGTGGGTTTTGTCTGGGTCTCTGGGTTTCTCCTTTCGTTCGCTCTTCATTTCTTGTTTTGTCTTGTTCTTGGTCTTCCTTTCTTGTTGTTCCTAGGCCTGCAGAGCTTCGGTTGTGCAGCGTCAAGGGACGACGCTTTGGTAGGGCGGCGGGATGTAATGTAGCTCGCTACATTGCTCCGCTTTCCGCTCTGTCTTTGTACTGCATTTAGTGTCATTGCTTGATTATTTGCATTTATGTCAGTCTTCGCTGGGCGAGGCTCACGTGTGGTTGTTTTGTGTGAGGTTTGAGCCTAGGATAAAGGCCGCTTTTCGTTCGTTGTGTTGTTGCACCTTGGGGGAACCTGCGGGTCCTCGGTCGCTGCGAGGTCGTGCCGCATAGACACTTAGCTAGATCTCGCTATTGAGATTACAACTGTGAACGCATTAAAGTAGTCAAAGACTGGCACGAGCTCGTAAGACGACTCGGCCCTCAACAAAGAGGTTGTGATGCGGCTGTCATTTTGGTTTTAGCCAGACCACTCAATGATGTGAGAATCGAAGTTGGAT
Organism: Poikilolaimus oxycercus; assembly: GCA_034700245.1. Classification (NCBI taxonomy): domain Eukaryota; kingdom Metazoa; phylum Nematoda; class Chromadorea; order Rhabditida; family Rhabditidae; genus Poikilolaimus; species Poikilolaimus oxycercus. Next base: position 8,726 of record JAQIXL010002509.1, on the reverse strand, counting down.
CTGAAATTAACGCTGAACATTCTTTCGAAGTCGGCAAAGCAATCGAAACTCTTCTCAGCAAAGCACTTTCAACGTGCCAACCGGACGTCTTCAAGACCGAGGAGGTCTACGTGGACAAATTGCTCGAACTTGCTTGGAACTACAACATTCCCAAAGGCGGATTGGAGAGCTTCGAAGAATTCGTGGAAAAGCGTAAAAGCAGTGCGAAAATTATGATAACCTCAACACAGAGAAGAATCGAAATGTACAATATGAGAGCGTTGGAAAAGCTGTGGGAATTAGCATCGGGAAAATGGACGAGCCAATCGATTTCATGCCGCTGGTGAAAAGCATCATGCCAGTCCTGCAAAGACAAGGAGAAGATCGCGTTGGCGGCATTGTCGAAGCGCGCCGAACTCTTATGGACTTTGCCCTCGATTGACAACGCGTTTTTATGTATTGTATTGTACTTGCCTCTTTACAAAGTGCGCTGTATAGAAAGCTTGCCCGAATAAACTCTTGTTGTGTTGTGGAATGCGCGCATAAGTTGTGGGCATCAGAAAAATATTTTTCTCACATCAGCTAGGGAAGGAGAGGAGTCTCAAAGAGCGATAAGAGAGCTTCGGCGCAAGCCTTGCAGTCGCCTTCACAGAAAGGATTAAGTTCTCTTGAACCGTCATTCCACTTTTCTCTGAGCATCGACGTTCATTGCTTCCTTGCAGGATGCGAGCACCAGCAAAACAATGTCTCTGGCTCGTTGGACTATTCTGCGCCTTTCTTCTCAACGCTGTAGTGCTTGCGGGTATGCAAACAATTCAAATTGCTATTGTGTTGTTCCTTCAGACGATAATGCAGATTTGAAATGCAGTGATTCATCTTTTGAAGGGCTGAAGACATGCGGATCTCCTAAGGATCTGGTGATGCTTATCGAAGAAAGCGCTAACACAAGGTGAATTCTTCTCCCTTTAGAATTTGTCAGAAAATCGCTGGCATCTCTTCGTCTCGGAGTCGCTAGCTTTCTCCGCACTGTTTCGGGGCGCTGCTCGAACCCTTACCGTTTTCACATCAAGCGATACAACGCTGAAGGTTATTCAGCCATTTCTCAACAATTCTTCGAAACATAAAGAAGTTTTCGAGAACATAACGACGAGCATGGAGCCGAACATCATTCTCGATGCCCTCTCCTACATGGAATCGCACCCGCTGGCAACGATGAGATGCGAGTCTTCCGGTTGCTGCTGCTCCAACTTTTTCTTCGACTCCTTTCCGGCTCTCATCGATGAATACCCTAGCAATGCGATCTATTTTATAATAATGGAGTGCTTCTCCACTCCGGACCTCGCTGCTCTCTCCACTCTTCGTCGGCAACTGAGCCTTGCACGCGTTGGTTGTTGTTGTTGTTGAGGTTTTCAGTGTCTAATTTTTAGGTGGTTATAGTAAAAGTCAGTGACGGTTACTGTCACAGCGATGGTGGTTCACTCTATGAGCTGGGCCTTTCGGACACGACGTTTATTGTCGATAGCGACCTCGTCGGCCACGTAGCCTTCGATTAGGAAAGCTTTATTCTCCAAATTTAAGATTTTCGAAGGCATCAGCCTCTTTTACAACGTGAAACAAATTGCTGGAATAGCAGCGACCTGTTGTCACAACCAAAAGGTAAGGTTTCCTAGTTCTTCAACACAGATTCATGTTTGTGTTTTTAGATCGGTTACCCGGTTCGTGAGGGCACGCGAGGCATTGGTTTCAGCCTTATGCACGGTCGACTGAATGGACCGCCGCTCCACAAAGACCCTAGGGGTACGTCAATTGATACAAATTAAAATCAAATCAAGGCAGCTCCTTTGCCGGCTCGACGCGCGTCTTCATCAATATGAGTGAGACCGCTCTTATGGTTTTCTACCCAGGTCAGTTTTTCAAAGCGAAACGAAATGCATCATTCAGCCGATGCTTGTGGAGAAGGCTGGTTGGCTGTTGATGGCCAGTGCTACCGCGTGCAGAGGGCGATAACGTGGCAGGCAGCGAGTACAGCCTGTAGCCGCCTCGGTGGCACTCTGCTATCTCTCTTTGGTCCGTCAGAACTCAGCCTTCTCGAGCACAAGGAAATTCACCGGCAGCTAGAGGACACAGATGATGAGCGTCAGCTCCCAGCGGCAGTCTGGTCAAACCTACACGAACCAAGCTCGGATCAAGGCTGGCAGTGGCAACTGCTCAAGGGATATATCTCGGTTGGTCTATTCATGCCATTTTTAAAGTAAGACGAAGTGATTTAGCTCCGAAATCTCAACTACACGAACTGGGAGCAAAACGAGCCGTCGACGGGCTTTCCGGCCCTGAAAAACTGTGCCACGATTAACATCAAAACGGGAAAGTGGCGCTCCAGTGTCTGCTTCGCCTTATTGCCCAGCCTGTGCACTCGTCCTATCTGTAAGTCGACTGACTGAAAATTGTGAGCAGAACGTTGCAGACACGTACGACTTTGTTACTGACGAAACGCAACGTAAGTGCTAGTGATTCAATTCGACAGTAACTGAAACGCATTTTAGCCACCTACTTGGAGACTGGAACGTAGTACACGACCATCGACTCGTATACTTATTGTTCCGCGAAGTACTACACCCTTTTATGAATCGACAATTGGGGGCAAAGAGTAAATAAGTTCAAGTTGAACCCGTTGGCCCGTTATCGAAATTGTCGCGTAACAGCTTCGAAGCGTCGAGCCGCTCTGTGTAGCGTAGCTGTTTTTAAACCATTTTTAAAGTTTAAAAACCCGCCACGTAGCTGTAGCCTTTGCCTGGCAACTTCGAGGGCTTGTCACGAACCATTTTTGCTAAGAGGGACTTCACCTGCAAAATGTTTTCGTCAGATCAAGTACAAAGAGCAGCTGAGGAAGAACGATACGTAAAACGTCCATCAGTGCTGCCTTGCGCCGTTGGTTCAGAACAATCAATACAGGCCTCTCTGCTGGACTCTGCACACTTGCAAACAAAATGATAAGAGCGTTTGCCGTGTCCCTCACGCTCTGTGTGGAAAGACAGAATCGATCGGACCTGTTTCCCGCGCATAGTGAGACCCTTCTTTGTGCTTTCTTCGATTACCACGCCTTTTCGCAATTTAAGTATTGAAATATTTACAGATGCCGCGGGCGCCACCGCCACTAACAGCCAGCGACGAGACTGTCGAAAATCAAGCCATCCGAATCTTTCTAAGACAGCCGAAATATCGTTGTTTGTTTGGCAAGACGAACGTTCAGGTACAAGGGTTAAAGCTGTCAATTTCAAGCCTTGATTTTTTAGACGGCTACAAAGGTGATAGCTTTTACTATGGTTGTGCTCTGTCTTCCCGATGTGTTCAACCTATCCATCGTCGCGTGTCCTTCACTACTTATTTTTATTGTCTACTCGTACATTCTGACTAGCTTTATGCTTTCGGGCACACCGAGTCTTCTGCCAGCCATTATTCTTCAGGTGAATCGCTCACGCTGGAAGAATTTGATGTCTTTCAGGGTTTGATACTGGCTCTAACTGGCCCCTCCATTCCCATCCTCGGTGCGGCAATACTCTTTTCATCGCCCGAAATGTTGGAGGAAGATGATCTGGAATTCGAATTCGATTACAAATGGCTCCTTTTTGAAGCCGGTACCCTTTTTCTATTCCATCTCTGGAGTTTTCCCATTCTTAGAAGGTGTCGCAAACTGCTGAAAGAGCTCGATGAATTTCACAAACGAAAACGAAAGCATGCGTAGCATTCTGTTCAGCTGTTGAAATAAAGTTGTAGCACGTTTGTATTGGAACGATTAATTCACAATTTCCATGAGTGGGGTCGCAGCAAACAAAGATTTTCGTTGATGGACGCACACCAGGCAAGAAAGTGGATCAGCAGTGAGGCCAGCCTCCGCCAAGCGGCCTCCCCCCCCCCTCCCCCCGACGTCGGCTGGGCGAAAATTTTTTCGCTGTTTTTTCCATCCCTGAAAAAGGTCAATCTGTTTGTCGAAAGAAAAAGGCGCAAGCAAACGGCACAAACGGAGTCGACCTTGGGCGAGCAAACTTTTCTATTGACAAACCGCGCTAAGCAGTCACCGTCCAACTCATCAATCGAGCTCACTTTAGTCAGCCTGTGCTTCTTCGTTTAGACGTTCTTTCTCTTTTCAGTTGCTGCCGAATATTTCTCCCTCCCTTTCAGAAATTGTTGCGGAACTAACAGGATTTTTTGCAGAGATCGACTCGCGTAGATAGAGCCTCTCGAGCAATCAAATAGACTGGTGATCACCTACAACAAAGACTGGAAAGTGCAATGCAATGTTGCCTTTTAAAGAAGTGACGACACTTTGAGTTATTGAGAGTCCCAAAGTGAGCTTTTCCCATTTTCATCGACATTTCTTTAGAGGCCTCTACTCGGAAGAGAGCTGATCATCTCGTAGAAGTTTCGCGAACATGCGTGATAACGTTGTCCGTTCTGTCTTCAGTCTTGGAGCGGGTAGTCGCGCGTACGCTGCATTGTCTTTGTGGCCGATTCTATGGCAAGTTTAGTGAACGCTTTCAGGGAATTTATTTGTTTCAGAGCTGAACGGTTATCGCACAACGCGAATGATCTTTCTCCATAAAGCTCGTGGGCTGCTTTCCGTAGAGAGAAATGGACACCGCGATGTTCTTGTGTTTTTAATAAGCTTCTCCCCACTTCTGTCAGCATATGGGTTCGTTCGACAGAGTCACGTAATGGTTTTGTCTGCGATGTCAGTCACAGACTATGTCAAACTATACGGTGATCTTAAGCGCTAGAAGGTGAAAATGTGCGCTAATTGCAAAATAAAATACGTTTCACTTTCCGTCATTACTCATTGTCAGCACGCTTCGCTTGTTTTCGCCAAATGAAGTGCATCGACTCGATCGAGAAACTGCATGAGGTTGACGACCAGCGAATTGTCGAAGAATTCGTAGAAAACATTACAGTGACGAGGAGGTGGGATAGGAGAGTCGAGCCGTCGTCGTTTTGATTCCATGGTGGGGCCGATAATTCTGGAGTACGGACAGGACGCCAGAAGTGACGGTTGGTAATGCGCGAAATTCTGTACCTACTTCTTCGAGGGTTAAAGTGAGAATTGAGAGAGAAACTGCTACCGAAATTGTGCTAAAAAGAGAAGGAAAACAACGAAGCTTCTGTTTATGATTGTCATTCATCGGTTTTGTCGTTCAATCTGCCGGTGCGTGACCAATATGATCTTCAATCTCGTAAGACTGCTTCGACGACGGCTCGCCTCTTCTGTTTCACCTCGTTGCTTCTCCAATGTCTTTGACGAATTCCTAGACAATTCTCTGGTCGTCTACCTCATGCAGTTTCTAGATCGACTTGATGCTCTTCATTTGGCGAAAGCATGCAGAAGGTTCACTTTTCTTAAATTTGAGTTATCCACTTGTTGTCAGATTCGCATATCTGTTCAAACTAAAGGCAGACAGGCTTCGACGCTTCAAACATTTTAGGTACTTAGAGATGCAGTTCAATCCAGCAGCAGACTTATACGTACGTAGTTAATCGGTTTTCAGCTTTATTGGAGAGTTTAGAAGACCTTGACTCTAGATGGATTGGGGAACGACAAGAAGCCTTTGCCATACAAGCACCGACTGTTGCTCCTGGACAAGAGCTCACACAATCAGACGGAAAAGATCGACTTTGTCATTTCAGAGGGGCAGACGCTGATTTCCGTAGTCATTAAGCGTTTCAACAAAGAAGAATACCATGGAAGGCTTTGGAGTTTTATCGAGTGGACATGCGTTGTTGAAAGAGGCACTCGCCAAGAAGCCTTTCTACTTATGGCCAAATTTGTGGCTGAACGCTTCAAGTTCGAGACTCTGATTTTTTGGACGCTCGAAGAGAGAACAATTAGCAAAGCTCTTTCACAGCTTCCTTTCGTCGTACACCAAGAAATACAACTTCAGCAAAGCTCAAATCTCACCGAAGAAGATCTTCTGAGTTGGGCCAGCATACCCTCGGCTACTTTCAGCCTCGGTTCTATAACAACTTTTGATCTCAGTCGAGCCGTCTTCGACGACCAACGTATTTCACGAAAAAATTTAAACGTTTGTTTGCGGAATGGAGCTTGCGAATTCACAAAGAAACATCTTGATCAGTTTATAGCTGAAGGAGGGACTATTTTCATGCACTCCGTGTCAATGACAAGTGTCGCATTTTCTGATCTTAAGCAGCTCATCGTCGAGTGGACAGAAAGTCAGTTGAAGATTTCGGGCTTTCGTCTGCCTATTCAAATGAAAAACGAAGATAGTGCCGAGAGGTTGTGTGAAATGTTAAGCACCGGCCAACAAGTTGAGCGAGATAGGCGCTCGGATGGAGAAGAACGGATCATCGTGCACTGCAAAGGAAACCCTGAACGGCGTCTTCGTATCACTTTTGAGCGATTATCGGGAACTTCGACGCGTGCTGTAGTTACCGTGACTGATGCCTTTGAATTTTGTCCCCTCTTCCCACCTCTTCTACTTTGTTTCTGAAATAAACGTTTTTATACAAGCGTCCTGCGAGCAATACCAAGAGGAAGAAGCGTGAAAGAAGGCGGAGAAAAAACGCAACAGGCACATTTGTTGACGCGCAGCGGTATCCTCAGTGACGCACGAATCGATTGAGACGAATTCCGTGGGTGAATGTCGGCAGAGAAGTTTCTTATTTACGTCACGTTTGCGATGGTTTTCTGTTTGTTTCTGAATGCAGTAATCGCGTCTCTTCTAGGAACAATCACGACATCTTGTTTTGCAGATTGTTCAGTTCGCATTGATGGAGCTTCTCGAATGAGCAAATAGACTGTTCATTGTGATCATTCAACAAGATTCGCTATCGTTCTGACGGTTGCTCACAACCACTGTGAAGATTTGCGATTGATGTGTGAGGGTTCGCTTGAAAACTGAATTGCAGTAATTTCAGCAATATATCATTCAAGATGCCGAAGGCGAGACAAGAAGAGAGCAAAAACGTTATGTAGATAGATGTAACCTTTTTGCTTTATATAAACGCCGAAAAAAGGGCTATTTGAAGGCAGAAATCGGCGTCAGCCCTGGTAAGCAGAATGCGAACTTCTACAGATTGCAAGTAGCTTCTAGTAATTAGAAACGGTGACATCTTTCATTCCAGATGCCGAAGTCGAGACAAGAAGAGACCGAAAAATTGCGAAGGTATGCAGTTCACCTCGAGTGCCGACAGGAAGATCACTTTTGAGTCCATGAAAATATGAGCGAAATGAACAGAAAAGACTTTGATCCTTATCACATACAGTAATATTTGTTTCATTTTTTGCACATGATGTTTGTCAACAACCATGCAGCCATCGCTTGTATTCGCGATGCAGATAAATTTTCGTATTGCTTTTTTTAAAGCAAACACTTTTATTCGAAAATTCAATTTCACAAGAGATCATGCTGCTCTGAAACAGCAGTGGGACGGGCAAACCCATACGGTGCCCAACGTTCCACTGGAAGAGCGAGCAATAGTTGGCTTCCGTCTTCTTGGGCCCACGATACAACTCTTCGAACTCGGTGGTTTTGAAAAATTCCACCTTGAGATTGATGAAGTCGAGCCAGGCCGGCAGGAATTCTATAATTGGCTATCGGAATAAATATTTAAAAGACATACTGCCCAGCCAGTATGTCTTGTTTCGCCGTGCCGACAATGACCACGCCGAGGACACCCTGATGTGCATACTCGATCACATTGGGGAAGACAATTGTTCCCTGCAATCGGTTGACGTTTGCAACTCGTTGCAACTTGATTTGCTGCTCACACGCATACACTTAGAGAAGTTTATTCCGAATTTCGAGATGCCAAAACAATGTCGAGAGCAACGGCGTACAATCAGTAAAAAACTTTTAATGGTCAAAAATGTGCCGAGCGAGAAGATCAGACGGTTTTTATTGGTAGTTTCGTTGACTTTGGTACGGATGGTCATCAGACTGAAAAATGTTTCGTACGTTCAAAACATAAACTATACAATATTTTTGTTCGTCGAATGCCAGTGTGCCATCTTCTATGTCGCACATTTTGCCAGTGTGCCATCTTCTATGTCGCACATTTTCATGCCTTCGTACCAATTCTGAAATTTTTCCCTTGCCATTTTTTGTCTCTTACCTTGATCGTCACCGTTAGTATCACGCCTTCACAGCAACAGGAAGCCGTTGTAGTCCTTGCATGACTTCCAGAAGATAAAATCAGAAATAATTGCATTGGTTCGCTGGCAAAGAAGATTTCGATCTTTTTTAGCGTCCAAAAACGAAGTGGTATCATGTCTTCCTCATTGATACGCTATGGCTTCACGATCAGAAAAATGGTCTCGATTTGATTGTCAGCTCGCCGCCAAAGTCGAGTTGCAATGTTGTGGTCTGTCTACGAGACCATGGAGTGCTCGTTGTATGCGAGCACCTGAAACAGAAAGCAATAAGCACACTGAACAAGCACGAAGCAGAGGAGCACAGGGGGAAGAAATGAAATCTCTACTGACACAAGCGATAAGCTCGAAAAATGTGCGAATTAGACGCAAATTTTTCTTCTACAAAGCGGTCTAGTTAGCACCTTTTAGGGCGAATAAAAAACGTCGTCCCAGTCGTAACTTAAAAGAGAGCTAGAGAAAAACTGCCTTTGCACGAGCTTGAGAAGAGTAGTGAGAGGGGGCTACTGAGAGGATTTTGGCGGGAAAATTTTGATTTGAATATGCGCGGCCGCCAATTTGAATTTGGTCCCACCACGAACGGATCGAT
>JAQIXL010002508.1:0-12868 GCA_034700245.1 Poikilolaimus oxycercus | reverse complement strand
GCGCGCGCGCGCGTTTCTGAAAGTCTGAAGTTCGACCTTCTTCGCGTCGTTTCTTCTGCTTTCTTTGTTAATGGCATTTACACCACTCGATCGAAGGCTTCTTGACCCATTCCGATAGATTTCAACACGGAGAATCCAATAAAAAAGGCCCCAGTTCTGACCAATCCCTTTTCAGCCGTCAAAAAGCATTTTTTTGCTTCCTACAGAAAACTACGTGTAGAAAACGTGAAACAAAGTACGTAGTGGTGTAGAGCTGGTCGAGACGATTCGAATGAGACCTTTAACACCCCAGAAAGCCCATCATGTGCGCAAAATCGAGCTTCCTCGAAATTTCAAGGCCTGTGCCAAGCCGTAGAACAAACTTTCGCACTCTTACAGAAAATCACTCATATGGTCACTGACCCCTCTCATATTCTCGAAATCGAGCCTTCGCGAAATGGGTTGTCTACTGCCCCTGTGCCAAAAACGTTTGCACTTCTACAGAATATCTCTCATCTGGTGATCCAAACGCTTAGCACAACCTCGGGAGAAGCGCTCCGACGGGGAGCCGTCCCGGGATGCTCCGGATTTGTCATTTCCCATTCACTTGGTATATTCTGTTCTCTTGCAGACGTCATCTTTGCTGTAAGACTTCATTTATACTGCTTGATTGGAGCAGAGCCTATCTCAGTTACCGATTGCTTGCCATTAAATCAGACAAACTTCACTTCGTTGTCAAAGCTAATTCAGCAATGGTCACTCAGTGTGAGTATACATAATTTAATACTGTGACTTTTAAGCTCATCAAAATGTTGCAATTATGCAACATGCACTGGTTACGAGGCTCGAATCGCATATTATTGATGCACGACGGCACCGCAGAGAAGCGGAAGCGAAAGTCGCAGATCTCAGGCAACAGGTCGGCTTGCAATTTCAACCTGAAGTCTCATAGATCAATAACCTCTCATTCAGCATCGACTACATGCCGAGTGACGTCGAGTCCAGTGCTCGGTCTCTGCGAGAATCATACAATACTGCCTTGAATCACTGCAGAGAGACGATCGAAAAATGCAATGATATGGAGGAAATTCTACGAAAGGCCCGCGAGGACGATCAATCGATAAGGCGCGATCTGGCGGTCGCTCTGCAAGAAGAGCAAGCTTCCAGTGTGGTCGCCGCCTCTGAAGCGCAAGATCTAAATGAAGAGAATGCACGCCGACTTCTGTATCAACGCGAAGCTGAGCGTCTTGCAAGGGCAGCCGCTAATCGTGAAGCAGAACTTTGGGCCCACCAGAAAAACACGGAAATTGAGGCACTTCTTCAGCGTCGACAGGTGGAAACGTCGGAAATCAAGAGGAAGTTGGACGAAGACAGAGAAGCTGTAGCGCGACGTCAACAAGAGTTGAAACGGAGCATCGAAATCGAATGTCAGCGCCGTTACACCCGAAGTTTGGGGGCCCTCTTCTTCGTTGGACTTTTTATTAGCATACCCTTCTTGGGTGTTGGTGCTATTTTAGGCGCGTCAATCTTCATTTATGTTGGCTCTGCGATAAGCATTTGTTGCTCCTTGGCACTAGTCCTTCTTGGAATGTTTGATCGTGTTTAAATCCCGATGTTCTCTGATCCATCCTTGGAAATCCTTCTCCCCGAACTGACCGATCTATTTTTCTTATTCCTGAAGATTTTTTTGTGCTCTATTTAGAACGCTCTCTCGAAATTCGCGTTACTGTTGCCTTAGCAAGTAAAATGATAAAGAAAACATTTCAGGAACCTTCATCAATGAGCGATTTGCTGAGTGGATTTCTGCCATCTGATGAAGATCTCCACCCAAAAATCGAACGCTTACGTAAGGAGTTGCACGAGGCGGCCGAACAAGGCAAGGCAGCAACCTTAGAGCGAGAACACCTTGAGAAAGAGGTATGTGATCCCTAAATTCCATCACATAAACTTTAAAATGATTTTCAGCTAACTGATCATGAGGCAGAGCACAAGAGGCGTGGCAAGAAACGGGTAGAAGCTTGGCGGACCGTTGAGGCGAAGGCAACGCAGCGCGTAGCCGTTCTTAAGTCTCAGTACAGCGAGCTCGTCGCGGAGCTTGACAACGTTAAAGCACAAAGAGAGAGAAATTTGGCAGAGAAGCAGCGCGCCGAGACTAACACGCGGTCCTTAAAGCGCGCCGCCGAGGAACACAAACGGGATGCCGAGAAGGTTCGAGCCACAAATCGTGAACTTCAAAGCCGGGTACAAGTTGTTCCCACTTCGCCTCATTAGCGTTTTTTAGATTGACCAACTCGAGCGACTCAATAACGAGTTGGACGAGAAGATTCGGGACTTGAAGAAGTAGAGTTGCCATGTTCGTTGTTTAATCCATTAAAACAAATAAAGTCCTTAACTGTTCAAGGCGCAGCTGCGCCGCATACCATAAATCATTTAGGCCGGCAACAAAGGGAGTGTTGTTGACGTTTGTAGGAATTCATCTCAGAAGACATCATGTTAAACTTTTTATTATAATTCTGTAAGAATAGCTGAAATATGTCTTGTGCAGAGCGGTTAGAGTTTGCAAGGATACTTGCGGACTTCCTTCATGCAAACTAGGGGAATCAAGCCGTTGAAGAGCCGAAGTCCTCGTGTCGTGGTTTTTTTCTTCATGCGTGAGCGAACATATCTGAAGACGTGTTGTTTCGATAAATCGGCTTACAATTGATCGTTCGCAGGCATTTCGAATTACACAGAATTTTTGCCCACTGACAATGAGATTTCATTGATGCATCAAAATTTTCCGTGAAGTTGTTGGTCATCCGGAGCACTAACACTGAGCGCTGAAAGGTTTCCGTTGAATGTGATCCATCAGGTGTGACTCCTCCTCATAGAACGATGTCGATCAGCTCATTGCGCCCATACCCAAGCAGTAAGAGTTTGTTAACACGTTACAGTAACTTATTGCCTACGGGCTTCCGATATTGGTGATCTGAAAGTCGCAAAATTACATCCTTAAAAACCTTAGAAACTGGTGACGGGCAGCATCACTCCTCAGACAAATACATTTTGGGACGGCAATAAGCTGTCAGAAGGACCAATGAATCGATGCATATTATTTCTCTCCATGTATAGGAAAGAAGGGAATGCGGCTTGGCTAAGAAGCCACGACGTGGGACACATAATGAGCGAGCCTTGACAAGATAAGGCGTCGTTTCACTTCGAGGCACACCCTCAAGCCCCCGTCATAAAGAGTCTTCTCCGTCGCAGGTGCCAGCGTGGATCTCGATTCCTGACCAAGAGCGAAGACACAACGCACTGCCTCGAATGTAATCGTAGCCAGCAGAGAGCAACCCCAACACTCGAAATTATTTGTCTTCTCAACGCTTTCACAGCTGAACGACGATGACTCTCATGCCCGCAACGATCCTGCATGGGGGAATATTTTCTGATCACATCTGTTTATCCATCTTGCAAAGCAATACGACAAAACGGCAACAGTGGCACTTAACAAGTATAATACACAGTATTTCCTCGGGGCAACTTGACATAGTTTCGCACAAGAACACACGCAGAGATTGTAGAAAACTGTGATATGATTGACCGCGACGGCACACACTTTAGTTTATACAACACGAAAGTAAAGCCTCGTCTTATTGCACCCAGAAAGGCTCGGTTACGGTAGTGGAGATTTCTTTTTTCTTTGTCTTACATTTAACGAGAACCCCGTTTCGTTTTCTTATCAAAGACGCCGTAGATCAAGGGATTGGCAATTGGATTGGCCACGATGAGCGTGTTCAGAACGGAGAGAAACGGCCCGCTGATGGCATTCTCAATGTGAAGCGCGTTGAGAACGGCGAGAAGATTGTACGGCGTCCAGAAGCTCATGTAGGCGATGATGATCAACGCAGCCTGACGTTTGGCCATCTGAAGAGATAGGTATTTGAGTTAGACTGAAACATACATGTCGCGCTCTTTCGATGGTCTGCTTGGCAATGGAACCCATCTTCGGCCCGGACGATGGTCGGAGAGCCTGCAAATTGAACGTGTTCAACGGCAAGAACGAGTAGCAATCGAAAAACCACTTTTCTTCTATTCTAGAGAATCTCCCGAAACGTAGGACATCATCGAGAGACCATATATACCTGAGTGACCGAGTCATCGTAGGAGACGGCCTCGCTCGGTTTCTCCGATTCAATCTTCCTAAAGAAGATGAATAACTTTTGGTTGAAACAGATTTGCTCACATTGTGACTTTAGCCGAAAGGCGTCGATCCTCATCGTTTCCATTCTTGTCTCTTCCAGGTTCGTTGATGGAGGAATAGACGGGCGAGTCGGCCACACAGATCACTGGAACTGCAAGCGTCCTCTTTGAGTCACAGACAGACATGCGACGATGAGAAAATGATTCTTGCCGAGAAAGTCATTCATTCCGACAATTGGCCAAAAGCAAACAATAAAGTGCGATTTTGGACATTCTTGCTGGTGGGACTTCAAAATAAAATAAATAAACAAAAAGCAGCTTTTGGTGGCTTTGCAAAAGAAATACCTTCGGTCTCACCGGAAGTTTTCTTGCGATGGATGAGGGTGTCGAGAATCGCCGCCAGAGTGAGTTGCTCGGAGCCTGAAGAATTTGTTACCAATCCCATTCGATAAAAAATCACCTCGTGGCCCTCGGGAATGGACTTGAAGAAGGATCAAAACGCATCCGTAACTCAAAATGATCACAACGACCGGAATCCAGAACACGAAGAGAAGGTGAAAGACGTTGTAGAGCTGCAAATGTTATGCTGAAGAGAAGCAGTGGAAGGCTTACGTGAGCATAGTGTTGATACTGAAGAGCGAGTTCTTCGGCGGCGACGACCTCCTCTTGAGTGGAGTTCGGGTCGTTGAAAACCATGAAGAACTCGTGCTGCATGAGATCCCACACCGGCGTGCATTGCCTGAAAGCGATTGGTTTATTCTTTGGCATCGTGACCGTCCCCCACTAACGAACAAATCGCAAGGCACAGATTTTTGTCCTTTGAAACACAGTTCCATTGCGTCTCAATTCGTTCAAAATAAGTAAAAATTGTTGAAAATCGTCCGGTACACGTCGTTGAGCATAGTTTGCGTGTCGTGCCTACTTTCACATCTAGGTAAAACTCACTGGAATGAAAAGAAGTTCTCATCCCGCTTCTTCGGCATAAAAGTGACGAGTCCGAAGATGAAGGCTTGTGGAATTGAGAGCAAGAAGGCCGCCGCCCATGCAACAGCCAGCTTCTTTCGGCATCTCTCGTATGATGTCCTACTCGCGTTGATCGAGCTGAAATTCGTCCCTTATGACAATTTCGAAAATTATTGTATTTGAGAGTCCAAGGTCCCTTTTTGTGTCGCAAGTGGCCCTTTGGTCTCTAGAGAAATCGAGGAGGACGTAAGCCGAAAGAGAAAGAAAGCGTGAGACGACGATGGCTCACGAGTCACGCGAGATAATTACTCCAAGGACACACGCACGCTCGTCGCCCTCGGCGAGGAGAAGGAGAAGGACGAGACGAACAAACTATTAGGCGAGACGTTGAAGAACGAGGAAGAAGAAACGCGGGGAAACCCCGAGGCGCAGCCAGATAAGAAGAGAGCGAGAGGGTTCAAAAATTAGCCAAATAGATCATGCGCGATGTTTGTCAATAAAGCATCTACGTAGCAGAAACGTAAACGTAAGGTGTTTTATAAGGCTCAAATGAATATTTTGCTCGTCCCTATTTCTTTTTTGAGCCCTTGTCTTCGTCTAAGTGCCGAAAGAATGAAAGTTCAACGCTTGAATAACAACCGGATCTTTTGCCTGCTTAAATGCGCGTGCTGTTTTTCTCACTGCACCAAGAAACAATGGCTGCGTTCCGCAGTTTTTTGAGACTTGCGGCTATTCTCGCCTTTAAATTTCCTAGACAACACTGGGGACTAAAACTAGAAACCTGAGCTGTTTCAAATCCTATTCTTTGGTTCTCAAAGAACCACTTTTTGGAGTCTCTTCAAGACCTCGACGTTTCGACGAGGATCTTGAACCCGGAATAGGATCCACCAAAACAAGACCCTCACTTGAGAATTCCGGAAGTGTGAGGAGGCGCGATGAGCGGCGTCGACACGCGACTGAAACTCGCGCTCCTCCCTTGTTGTGCTCTACTTTCACAAGTCTCATGCCGTCTCTCTTTCTGGGCAAAGCTCAACAAGTCACGGAAGGGAGCCCGAGAGAGGAAAGAGAGGACGATAGGAGTTCCCGTCTAGAGGACAATTTTCTCGAGAAACAAAACATGCCGAGACGTTCCCAAAGGCCATGGAGGCCAAGAGAACACGAAATCTTGTGAGTAAAAAGACCAGCGAGCAATTTTCGTGATTGAGATGTTCTTCCGTGAACGCTGTGGGATCTTCTCTAGTCAGGAATCTCTACTTCCCACATCGTCATCTTCGAGACACCCCATAATTGAGTCTGGATACAGCCTCGGGACATCTTCCTCGGCTAGTCAGATCAAGAAGCACGAAAAACTAGGATGTAGGGGCTTTTACATGACTGGTCAAGAATATGATTGCTTTGAAAACCAACAAGTGTAAATAAAGAAGCAATTTTTGAAGAAGTTTTCTCTACATACCTGATGTTATAGGCACCGAAGACTCGATCAATGGCAATGCAGGCGACAACGAAGGAATTGGCGTAGAAGCTGAAGGTCGAGAAGAACTTGCAAATCCGACAAAGGAGATCGCCGCCGTACCACTGAATTGAATTTCTTCCGAACACGAGGCGGAATTGATACCTGGAATGCGAGCATCCAAATGATTTGTGTTGGAACATAGATGAACATTGTGAGAAGATCGGCGATGTTGAGATTCAACTTGAGAAGCAGAATTTGGTTCTTCACTCGTTGCTTCTTTTGTGCTCGAAGCGACTTGATGAAGGCGATGACGTTGAGGGGACCGCCGAGAGTGAACGAGACGAAGTAGATGATGATCTCGATCTGAAACGGGCTTTCACTAATTGTGTATGTTTCTGGAAATAGATATTTGAAAACCATTCGTTGCTGGGCAATGCCGAAGTGACAAGTGGTCTTTGAATTTGAACATCGAATCCCTAACAGCGAGTAAGTTTCAAACTTGGCTTTTATCGTTTACCTCTTCTCGTAAAGCAATTCCACTGGCACCCTTTTTCCTGATTATGTGAATGATACAATAAGCAATCGCGTTTCAGCGTTTCGTAATTGTCAACCCAATTGCAGAATTCTCAATAACAAAGCGTCTTTATTGATCTCTGAACCTTCCAAATCGCCCACGTTGTCTTTCAGCACCAATGCGTCTCGTTTGCAGATGATTATTCTTCGTTCAGCTGTTGTCCTCTAGTGCTTTCAACGAATTCGTCAAAGTGTTATGCTTTATTTATGTTTCACCTCTGCAGCTTTTGGAGAGAATTCTGGGTTCAGCCAATGAGTGGGAGGCTTCCATGGTTCCAGATTTCACATCCGGCTTCCGTGCCACATGATGTTCTACGCGAAAAGAGAACTTCCTCATGAGACACTCGAGGATTGAGATTCGAATAAAAGCCCCCTATTGTTCGGCGCGGCTGAATTGTCTTCATGTCCTCAATGGAGACAACGAGAGAGTGGAGCTCTCAAGGGGAACACGAGAAACACCCCGCCGCAAGTGAGCTTCAAGAATCGGCCTTAATGGACCGGGAGATTTTTCGAAGCAGCATGCTTTTCCGCCTTTGAAAGGATTTCAAAGATCTGAATGAACGGTGACGCGCTGCGTGAATATTTATTTGGCTTTCAGATTGAATGAGCGTATTTTTTATCCAGAGCTCATAAATTTATCCCCCCCCCTCCCCCCTTAAATCGGCTCATCCTCCGAGGAGACAACACGAGGGCTTCCTTGATAATCAAGATTAGGCTTAGGTGTGGATAAGTCAAGCACAAGACGTCTCGAATTATTTGTCGAAAAACTAAAGTGCGTTTTTTTTTCACTCCACGTCGGCGTCAACGAAGCTGATTAGGGGGGAAGCTCGAAAGTCCGCGCCTTCTTCAAGAGAGAGAGAGATTGAAATAACAAAGTTATGGGAACAAAAATAAATAAACAAAACAACGCCATGACATTTTGCTCGAATCTATTCGTCGCTTTCGCCAAACTTGTCCTCATGTTCCCACTTTTTTCGTTCTCGAATATGACAAGTTTGTTTTCAAGGCCACCTCCCTCGCCGGCCCCATTCCGAGGTCTCGCTGGGGACGACGAAGAAGGTGTTTCTTTCCGCGCCGTCGCCTCCTCCCTCTCGTGCCAATGACAAACTGACAAGAATTTGAGCGAGAGACACGGCTCGAGCGGAAGACCAACGACGAGCAAGTTTCTCGCGTTAAGCGAGTGAGTGAGTGTAGGCGAAAAATATGCTTTCAGCGCCATTTCCGGCCGCGTTTTTGATAAATTTGCTTATGTCTAGCGACACAACACATTTTTTTTCGTCGGGGGAAACTTTACGACGTCGTCATAAAGTGTATTTCTCTCATGAAAACGAATACTTCCCCTCAAGGCTTATTCCCGCGTAGACTGTTTTCGTCCTCGAGCAGACACACTTTCTTGTTTCGTGTCTTTGTTTGCCAACTTGAGTACCCCATTCTCAAATTCCATAAATATGGAAAGTAGCCCAAAATATACATTCGAAAAGAATTATGTCTTTTTTCTTGCTGAAGGAACCTGAGTGTTAATCTATTCGCGGGAAGCCCGCCTCGGCTCTATTCCTGCATAATCTCTCTTTGGGAATTAATCCCTTATGAGCCGGCGAGGGAGAATGGGAAGGGAGCTAGGTGAAACTTGGCCTCGATGTGTTTCAAGAGAAATCTCCCCTACTCAATGGCCATAGCAACGTCTCGAAAGCTTTTAGGAAACCATCGTTCTCCTTGACGCTTCTGGAAGTCTGCATAAATTGATCGACTTATGAGTCCCGTCCCCGCACAGAGATCTCTACCTTGGTTATTTGCTCGGCAGATTGACCTTAATCTGCTCGCCGAGCACTAAACCTGCCGTCAACAGAGAAAAAAACAGGAGTTCTCGACCGACTCGAAACTGCGCGGTGAAAAAAATTGCCGTGTGACAGTTTGTCCGATTTCATTTCCAATGCGCAGGGAACGCGTTCGAGAAGGGCAATGCATGCTTGTGCAATTAGATAAGCGGAATCTCGGCCGAGGTTGCTACTAGTCGATGCTGAGAGCTTCCCACAAGTCTCGGCTTCTCCCCTCCGTTCGCTCGTCCATCTCCTTCATGAAGCAGCAGCGCTCCCCGGCTCTCCTGCTTCGTTTGTATGCAGACGAAGGAGGGCGGCTCAGCCTCCTTCTCGCACACGGAATTACTGAATCTTTCTGAGGCCACCAAAGGCCGATGCGCCCGCCTCAAATAGAGAATTCTCTGCTCGGTCAAAGTCTCAATGTCGTCAGGAAAAGGAGATGCAATGAAATCTTGCGGTTCCGAGGAAAAAGGCCACGGCGAGTTTGAGGAAATTTTGTGCCGACGAAGAAGGCACGGAGACGACGCGGCCAATTTGCGCTTGCCCGCGAGTTTTTGCCCCCTTTTCTCACGACGCCAACGCAAAGTCATGTAATTTTTGTGGGAGAGGAAACGTTTTCATAGCGTCATGGAGTGTGACGGGAGTTCCAGATGTGCAAAAAACAGATAGGAAACAGGGGCAATATGAATTCAGAGAAGCGAGCAGTTGTGGATTTGGAGACTATGTCGGTCTTTGTTACAAAGTACCAGATTGTACGAATCGGCTTCAATGCAATTGGTTAGACTTCGTCAGTATACAGAGCCGCTGCTGCTGGGCTGTTGCACCGTTTTTCAGTTTCAATTTGTTTCACGAAAAGCGCTTCTGATGGAGCACAATGCGAGCGAAGATGAGGTTGAATTGGAGGAGGAATTTAAAAATCAACAATACTCACGAAGTCTTGAATCCGCAGCGTGTCCTCAGCCACATAATCGGCGATCGTGCAGTTCTCACAGTACGTTTCCGTACCAAACATTAGGCACGCTGAAATTCAGAACAAACATTAGTCGACTGGACGGCAGTCTTTTTAGCTAATCAAACTCGCGTCAATGTAGTAAACAAAAGATGAATAACAAGACAATGTGGGCAATTTCACTTCTGGCCAGACTTGAGAGGCCGGCCAGAGGCCAGTCGTTCCCCTCTCATGCCGACACATGAGGAGGGGTGGAAAGAGAGGGAGACCGAGAGAGGAGAAGGGAGAAGGGGGCGACGTTGCCTACATTCGAGTGCCTCACACGCCCCCCTCCAAGCCTCTCAACGCTGCCCCGACTGGACGAAGAGAAGAGGCGGACCACGCGGGCCGTCCCATATTGCCGTTTAGCCGGTCGTTCGCCTCTTGGAGACCGCGGTCTGTCGAAAGACAATTGCTAAAGGAAGAAGCTTCGCTGACAGGGAAGGAGATGACACGGTGGCGCCCCGAGCACCCCGAAGAGGAACTTGAGGAGCCATAAAAGTGAAATGAGCCATAGACTGGACGTCAAGGGAGGGTAGCAACGTCGCTGGGAGAGTGAGGAGAGGGATCGCAACCCGAAATTAGAAAATTGACCCTCAATCGGAAGGCCTTGAAACGTCAAAGACGAAAGAAAAGAGAAAAAACAAACAAACACTCGCGCGCTTGAATGGTAAGTAATGCGTAAGAGAGGCAACGTCACGAGAGGCCTAAGAAGAAAAACGTGACTGCTGCTGAAGAATTCGACCCGGATGAGTAACAAGGGGCAGGCCTGGAGAAGTCGTGAAGTCGTGCCAAGAAACCCAATTGGGGTATTGCACTTTCCATAAAAGAAGGGAGAGAAGCTTCTGTGTTTACAGTTCCTCCCATCATGATGAACTTACGCTTTCTTGTATACGAAGGAAGCGCCGAGAATAGAAATTTTCTTTTGGCGAAAGCAAGGGGATGCACCTGCATCAGTGCAGAATTCTCCTCCCTTCTCAAGCTCTAATCAACGCCTTCAAGATGGGATAATGCGGGGGTCAAAAGAAGAAAAAGGCGCCATGTTTCTTGGTCGACCAGCCGTATTCTAAACAGCAGCTGACGACAAGACGGCGGCGGCGCAGCAGTGGCTGGGAAGTAATAAAGGAGGTGCGACTCGACACTAAGGCGACGCGACAAAGTGCACATTGATAGTCTCGCCCACTATGACGAGGAATGAGGAGGGCTGTGGATGAAGAAAGTACTGCATCGCGTGGTAAGAAAAGATTTGTGGAAGTCTTCTTGAGCACGAGAAGGCGGCGGCCGGACGCCCACAAAGCACAACAAAGGAGCGGCAACGGGGATGAAACAGCAAAGCCGACGAAGGAGGAAGAGGAAAAAAGAGCCGCGAAGAGGAGAAGAAGAGCAGCTGATGCTGAGAACACGCACTTTGGAACGTCGAAGAGTAGTTGTTCTAAAGTTGGTCGATAGTCTTGGGACTTCTGAATAAGCTGAATGAATAAATAAGCCAAGCATCCCGATTTGAGGCAATGGGACCACACAGAAAGTGTTATCTTACTTGTTCTTACCATAGCCGTACGTGCCGACGTGGAAGATTTCAAAAAGAAACAAGGAAAGCAAAGACGAAGGGAAAGGCGCCCACGCATGGGCTTTCATCTCAAATTGCCTGAAACCTTAACGAAAATGGCAATTCCTTCTTGAGGCGACAAAGAGGCACACGAAGGCATAGGAAGCCCGAAGAAGAAGGAACACGAATTTTTAGCCTAAGCCTAAGCCAAGAAGAACGGAGATTCTCAAATTCCTTTAGTGAGGCAAGGCGCGAATCCACTTGGTTCTACGTCGAGCTGGGAGCGAAATCCACGCCCGCGCACGCCGCGCATCTCCGTTTCGAATTTTCTCTCCTCTGCCGCCGGCCGGCCGGCCCACACCGCCCTAATTGTCTTTGGAGAATCACGGCCCAACGCTCTTGCTTCTGCCCTCTTCTCCTCCTCCCCCGGCGATCCCGCAAATGAGGCTCGGAAAAGACCAAGGTACACATCTCTCTGCAGAAACTTATTAGAGAAGACCAGATATTGAAAATTCATGACGAGGAGGAGGCGCAGCTAGATGCAGGCTGCCCTTTGGGGGAACCGGCATTTGGACGACTTCCAAGAGTTCGCCGGCTCCCCGTTGGAAATCGCCTTTCGGAAGGGCAAAAAAGTGAGCGGAATGCGTTTGTTGGACGCCACGCAGCCTGGCATTAGTCGTAGAATTTGGAGTAAGGAATGATTTCAGCTGGCGATGAGTCAATGAAAAGAGTTCAAAAGTGTTGACGAGCAAAGTCTTGAGGTCATAGAATTCGGCGAACGGAGGGAAGGAGCTAGAAAGCGGCTCCCACGCTCAGTGAGCAGACCGACCTCGCGAGTGGCGTCGGGAGCTAGGCGAGGCAACAACAGCGTCGAAGAGAGTATTTTTCCCTCTCAACTTGAGCAAAGGGGCACCACGAGCATGCGCGGCAATTTTTGCGAGGCTCCGTTGCATGGGTTGGTCGCGGCGTGGAGGCCAGCAAGACCGCCGAGCGACTCGAATGCCGGATGACTCGGTTGAACGCGCAGAATTGCTTTTGCTCTGGCCCGATATTGCGCGCTCGTTGACATCGTCAGCGGGGGCAAAGAGGAAAGAGGAGGAACACCTTTGCAAACAAAACGCGAACAGATGAGGGTCGACGATGCAAGAAAAAGTGAAAAAAATTGTCTGCGACCTTTTCTTCGTTGAGAATTTGTCGTTTGAACCACAAAACCCCCGCAATTGTTTTTGTTTACTCAAAGACTTTAACGAGGTCTCGGGGGATTGGACTAAGTGAAGGGAGTAAAGAGGAGAGTCATGGGATATGCCTGAGAACTGAGAGGGGGGGGGGGGGGGGGGGGGGGGGGGGGGGGGGGGGGGGGGGGGGGGGGG